>KV458896.1:0-84086 GCA_001662605.1 Pseudogymnoascus sp. 05NY08
CCCTTGGGCCTACGCTTTACACTGTTGTAGGCATCCCCATATAAAACCATTAACCTTCTCTTTTATTAGTTAGAAGAAATAGTCAACTAGACCTATTTTACTTATTGACAGCTTTTACTTATTGACAGCTAAGATCTACTTAATACACCAAGTACAAATAATCTAGAAACACACCACCACGCATGACCATGTTGGAAAAGGACCAGCGCACCATTATTTCCAAAATTTAAGCTAACCCCAAGTTTAAACCATCTAATATAAATTTTTACTTATCCTCCCCTTCTATCTGCCTGTCTAATGCCTTTTATTCGAAAAATTCCGCCACGTATACAGTTTCATAAATGCTAAGACGAGTATCATATTAGAGACAACAAATCCGATAAATATCCCAAAGTAGGGCCATCGCTTTGAGACGTCGAGGTTTAGTCCGACGAGGTACTGAGGGGTTTTGTCAGCCTTTATGGACAGGGAATAGATTGATAAACATAAAGGAGGGAGTGAGAATGGGGATAGGACTCACTTCATCAGCGATAGAATACTTGCAATACGCACACCGCGCCGGGAATCCCGGATCAATCAGATAGCCCGTCGTCGACGACAGCCAAGCCTCCGCATACATGGCACATGTCTGCCCCTCTGGGGGGACGAAGAAGCTCAGGTCGTTTTCAGCACAGATGACGGGTTGGTCCGCCAGAACGGTTGACAGGATGCCGCCAATCCAGTAAGTGAAGGGCGCTACGTAGTACATGGTGTATCTCCAAATGACGGGCATCTCCATCTGTGGACGGAGGACGCCGTTGAAGAGCTCGCACATAATGACCATGAAGGGCATGAGGTTTGCGGCTACGGTTGCGTCTTTGCTGTACATCAAGATAGTCAGTAAACTAATCTACATAACAAAAGAGATTGAAAATCTTACCTTAACGCCCCGACCCACTGACCCCAACTAGTGGCGAAGAGATGGAAAAATAGCACCATCAGGAATGTATACCCAGCCGGGAGACCAAGCGGCAAGCCCACAGGAAAGTAAAACAGCACGAAGAATATCACAGCACCGACAACCGCGTAAGGCAGCTCCGAAACGATTTGCGCAACCGTAAAGGCAACCCAGCCATAGACCCTGCTCGGATACTCACGTGCCTCCCAGATATCTCGGTTCGCAATGAACCTCATGGATGTGGCGTTCATGAACTCCGGGACCAGCATGAGAATGAGGAAGCAGGAGAACATGCGCGACTGTATGTCGTTGATGCCGTTGCCGAGCTGGAAAAAGGTAAAGCCGTTGAGCACGGCGTGCACGAAAGAGGTATAGAGCCGGGAGTAGGGGTACTCTGGTGTGCGCCAGTACTGCCTGCTCACGCGTTGGGTGAGGAGAACTGTCTGTTGGAAAGTTGAGGCTGAGAAATCTGATGACGATCCGGATTCTGATGGTGGTTCCTGATCGCTAAATTTAGCTCGGCCGCAGATATTTTCGATGACTACTTGTAGTGCCTGGGCCTCTGATGAGTTCCGCCAGACTTCATTGAAGTCAAGGGCCGGACCACTTGTCGGCATCAAAACGCCCACACCGACCTCGATGAGGAAGTCTGCAACATTCTTCCCTTTTGCTATAGGGACGCTGTGGGTTGCGAAGTACTTGAAAATCGTCTCTCCGGAATGGCCAATGTCACCAAAGTAAAACGTGTTGCCGCCGGGGTTTAACGCCAAAACTTTGTCAAACTTGGTTGTTAGCCTATGCAATCCCAATACGACGCGGTTTCTTACCAGAGTAAATTGCTGTTGTGTGGCTTGATGAATGGTGCAAATGATCGCTAGGCCAGCCCCAGAAAGCCGTTTGAGCGTATTCAAGATATTCAACGCACCCTGACCATCGAGGCCACTCGTCGGCTCATCGAGGAATAATACATTCGTCGGCTTCGCGCACAGCTCGACACCAATCGTCGTACGCTTCTTCTGCTCCAGTGGCAGAGACCAAATGATAGCATCCTGCATCTCCACAAGCTCCAGCATCTCTAACACAGTCTGGACATATGCCAACTTTTCGGCGCGTGGAACATATGTGGGCTGACGGAGCAGGGCTGAGAATTCAAAAGCTTCGCGAATCGTGCTGCTTTCATCGTGGACATCCATCTGCTCGCAGAACCCAATCTTCCTTTGGAAATCACTACCGAGTGGGATTCCATCTAGGAGCATATCTCCACCCACCTCGCCAACACGTTGCCGTTGAGATAGGGCTTTCAAGACTAGATTCGGTCAGCTGTTGTTCTTATGGAACGGACATTTAAACATACGTGTGGTCTTTCCAGCACCAGAGGATCCTACTAGTGCAGTCATTTCACCTGGTGCGCAATATCCCGATATTTTGTTCAACAGCGTCCTTGTGCTACCGTCGTATGGAATAGTATAGGAAAGGTCATGCCAGGTGAAAGTCGACTTGCTTACGGCTAAGCTTGGAGGAGCGTCACAGTCCTCCAAGATCGTCCGACCCACTACTGCTGTTGGTGCCCGATCGTCAAATACCACTGGATTTTCCTCCTCGTCCTTGCCCTTTGACCGGTTAGCCTTAGGCTTGGTTGTCTTCTTGTACTCGATTGCGCCGCTGCCTCCCTTGCTCCACTCAAACAATTCGCTGAACCAGGCTGCGAGAATGATGAACGCGATAGTAAAGAGTAATAAAATGCCAAAATTGTGCCAGACGTGGCTGTACAAAAATCCGAAACTTTCTGATACATATGAGTCTCCGCTCAGTTTGAGCGAGCCCGGGACACTCCCAGCAATGGCACAGCTCTGGTAAGCAGTCTCTTGGTAGCCTAAACCTTGAGGTATAATGGAGCCCGGGGAGCAGCTTAGATCCAATCCGTGGAACTCCGTGGCCATCACTGCTTCAAACGTATAAGTTATAGGTAGTAAGTACTATTTCTTTGTTAGCCATACTCGGGACTACGGCTTGAGAACATACGGAAATCCATCCAAACCACGGCACTTGACTAATAAGATTTTTTCCGGAAATCACATAGCCTCCCCATATAATGTAGATTAGCAACAAGACGCCGCAGTATCGAAGCGCAACCTCGAAATTAGGCGACATTGACCCAATGAAGCGGTATTGAGCCGTCAAGCAGATAGAGGTTAGATATATAAACAGGACAAAGGTAAAGAATGGTCCGGGCTATAGAGATATGTTAGTGCATTATTCCAGGTACTCATGAAGATGGACGACGGAGAAGGGAAGCAAGACAAAATTCCTGCGAGAACCTACTAGTTGTTGCATCCCAGCAAGGAAATATGCGATAATAGAGTATAAAACTGCTTGCACCAAAACCACCAACAAGTCCACAAAAACTCTTGCCAAACTGACTGCGCTTGGCTTTACAAAGGCAAATCTCTTTTGCCTGTTAACAATGTCCCGGCCATGGAACTCATGTTCCAGTTCTGCAAGTTGGATCCATCCGAGCAAGATGGAAGAGTAAAACATGAATCCGCCTCTGGAAAACGCGCCGTCTGACGTGGTCGGCTGGTCGTAGAACATCGAGCCGATAATTAGCGCGTTAACGATGGTTGATACGGTTTTGACATAAAAAGGCGTGGGATTCCCTTTTAATTGCCACCATTCGCGTTTTGTGCAAATATAGACTTGACGGAGAAAGGATGTAGAGTAGGACGAGTTGGGAGGGACGTAGCGGGACTTGGACGCCCTCACTAACACCTTGAATGATTCTAGGTCAAGGTCTTCCGTGGAATCAACTGCACCCTGAGAAGTCGGACCTGACAAGCCCGCCTCGTACTGTAAAATGCGTTTCTGCACATCTTGGTAGAATGTGCTAGAACGGAATGCCTTTTCCAACTCTATAGCACCTTTCGGAGCGCGACTTTCAAATCCTTTTCTGAATCGACGTTCTGAGACAGAAGTCACACCCGCGAGGAAGTCGGCGGTTGTCTGCCTCTCTTGGCATTCGTATCCTAAACTCTCAAAGTACGTCTTGGCTAGTCGTGCTGGTCCTTGGAAAATCATATGCCCTTCGTCAATCAATAGCAGTTTGTCGGCTAAGCTATAGATGGCGTCGGACACTTGGTACAGCGAGACGATCGTAGCCTTGCCGCAGGTGTCTGTCAAGATCCTCAAACTTCTGGCGTAATCCAGCGCCGAGGCTGCATCTAACCCACGGGTAGAGTTATCCCAAGCTACGACGGACGAATTGGCAGCGAGAGACTCAATGATCGAGACACGCTTCCTCTCACCCCCAGAGACGCCACGGATATACTCATCTCCAACTAACGTGTTGAGCACGTGGGAGATTCCGAATACTCGGGCAAACATCTCGATGTATCTTGGGATATCGGCTCTATGACGCTTTGGTGTTTTACTCTCCAAGGCGAATTCGAGGGTCTGCCGGACGGTGAGGGTCGGGAAATGGACATCATTTTCTGGGGTGTAAGCGACTTCTCCACGATAATTGTCCAAAATCTCCTGCGGGGTGAGACCAGAATAGTCCAAGGACCCCGTCACCCCAAGAAATGATGCATGGTCATTCGCTACGGTCCGCAAAAAGGTTGAACAACCAGATCCAGGCCGACCGAGCACGCTGAAAGATATTAATCATTTGGTCCGGCTGACATACCACACTAACCTACAGCATTATCTCACCGCTTCGGACAACTCCAGAGAAATTGCGAATTATCGGTCGGCCATCTTCCGGCCGAGGACGAGATATCAGACGCTTGAGAGTCCATTCGTAGATATCTTGACCTGTTAGAGTACGCCAGAGTGCCTGCTTCAAGGTCTTAACTGGGGCGTGTTGGCCTCCCGCTCCCCAAGTTGAGAGATCCTTAAAACAAACCCCCAGGCGAGCAGGTGCTCTTCCAACTCTCTTGAGCTCCTTGTTCTCGTTTTGCAGAAACTCGTTAAAATCTTGGTGTGTATTGGGATACTGGTTAGGCGGCTGCCAAGAAAGCACCTTGCAGACCTCAGCGATCGCATCCTCAGAGTCCTGGGTTATGTGGACATGTGATAGTCGCCGGCCGGTATGAGGCGCTAATGTACCCGGCATCGCGGCGGCGGAAGGTGGAAAGTTTGAAATTAAGGACAGGAGAAAAGACCCCAAGAGAAGATTGGAGATGGAACCATGTACTTGAAATTGAGATTTAACGAAACAGCATGAGCGTGCCTCGACGCATACCTTTATATAAAGTGCAGGGCACCCGACACCAAAGGCAGTAGTGGAGCCACAAGAGAAAAAGCAGATTCGAAATAGGAAGCCAAGAGGAGAACGCCAGATGCTTGTATATGAATGACAGCAAAGATCCCACCAGTGCATACTACTTTAACTAGGTATTGCTTTATCTCCATTATTGCGTATTTTCTTGTTGGCAGGCTGATGCAAGTGGATTTCTTAGAATCCAATTAATCCTTTCTTATTTAGCGGCGGGAGACCCACCTCCCCCAAAGAGGCAGCCAAGACAACATCACGTGCAACCACGAGTCGTTCTAGTCTATAGAACAAGATTTTAGCGCACATTTGACCTCTGTATTTTTGGTAATAATGAGTTTCATGCGAATTCCGTCTGGGCCGTCCGAGTCATCACTCCGACGATTTGCAGATAGGTATACGTACCCTCATTTTCTAGCTCCTCCCTTGCCCACTTTTAGAAGCCTATCCCGAATGGATTATTAGGATTATGATCGTAGTGGATATATGTAAAATGATGGTTAGAAATATTGAAAAACCTGACCACTCTGTTCGGAGCTGTGAGGACTCGGAGCTGTGAGGACTAACTACCGAAGTAGTCTAGTCACGTGATACCCACTTATCTCATTTCTCGTGCTAAAACTTCAGTCCATCTAGATCATCGCACCTATATTGTCCGTTTCCACATGACTACCATAGGCGGATTGATAAACGGATCCGCACATGGAGAAGCATATTTGCCTTCTTGTTACCGATCCACTCGTAGAGTGTTCACGAGGCCCTAATGAAGGTATCCCAGGCTCAACAGTTAACCAGGCATATAAACCACTGCATAAGTCAGAAGTACCATGCTGGAGTTGTCGTCGCCGTCGAGTTCTGTGCGATAGGACCCGGCCAACATGTACAAAATGCCACCAGTCAGGGCGAGAATGTTTAGGTTACAAGAAACCACTTGTCTGGAACAAGGGGGTTGCGAGCAGAGGGAAGATGATGGGGAAAGACTTTGAGGCCGCTAATGTAACACAGATTCAGGAGGTTAACGACGCAAAGAATCTCAGGGAATCGCTCCCAAGTGCCTTCCAGACGCCTAATGGCAACTCTGGCCAGCTCGACGCAGCGATACCCATAGAGATTGCGTATCAAGATAACCGATTCTTCAGAGTGCTCGTGGATCCCATTTTCCAAGGACTTGGGCCCGTGACTCGGTACTACCTAGATTATTGTATGTAGACAACCATTTTGCTGATCCTAGCTTCACTTGACCTAACTCTTATATAGACGCGAACATTTTATGTGTCCAAGCAGTCCTCTATGATATTTCCGGCAACAACCCATTTCGAGGCCTTATGGCCATGATCAGGAGCAGCCCCCTGATCTTGAACTGTATTCTTGCCACGTCGGCCAGCCACGCGACAAACTATCTGTATCCGTCTTTTTTCTTATCAGATACCAACTCGCCTTTGGCTGTCCCATGCTCTAGCACCGGGATACAACCGGTACCGAAGCCGTCTTTCTACTACGCACTGTTATATAAGCAACGGGTTCTTACCCAGTTGCGGAAAGACATCCAGGATCCTGCCGGGCTGCATGGTGATCTTGTTATCGCTCCCATCGCATTGCTCGTGTGGATAGAGATGATTGAGTCAGGCAAAGATACGTGGCGGATTCACCTCAATGGGTTGAAAAGGTTAACCGAGATGAGGGATGAAGGTATTGCTAACGAGATTGGGGGGTCTAGAGATGCTTCGTCTCCCAGCCCCCTTGTACACTCCTACTTCTTTGATACCTGTATTATGTAAGTGCAGTAGCTTTGAAGACTCATTCTTGTCATGTCTAATGCGGCCACCTTAGAATAGACATCATGGGCACGACGCTCGCCCAACCATATAAGATCTCCCGACCCATATTCCCCTCTGCAATTAGTCTAAACTACCTCAGGCGGTCGGAGAAGATGTCCTTTCTCGGCTGCCCCGCCGATCTTCTATATCTGATTCTCGCCGTGAACTGGCAGTGCTGGTTGAAAGCACAGACAGCAGCAGCAGTAACAACGAGTCCGCTCCAGCCACCCATTTCCGAGACCGAGCTCTCCTTCGCCACGCCCACCGCCATGGGCGCAAACTCCATCATCAACGAAATCCTCACCTTTGACCCTGTCTCATGGAGTCTAAAGACTAGCACCACCGCAACGGCATACTCCCAGTCCGACCTCTACAAGCGCACTCGTCTCGCTTGCGCCTACAAATCCGCCGTCTTCATCTACGCGATGCGGGTGCTGCGTCCGGAAAACCCAGCACACCATCCCGCTGTGTCTATCGCCCAGCTCGCAGACCAAGTAATCGCCGACATCCGCACGATCCCGACACACGACCCGCTCTTCAAGTGCCTCGTGTGGCCGACGTTTATCAGCGGTGCGGAGACGTGGGGTCCGGCGCAAAGAGACGTCGTACGTGGCTTGCTAAGAGATCTATGGCTTGAGCTGCGGTCAGAGAATATTGCGAATGCGGCGGGTGTATTAGAGGGGATTTGGTATAGGGCGGATAGGGAGGAGGAGGAGGCGGAGGCTGGGAAGGGAGAGGAGGGTGCTAGGGATGGACGATGGACGGATCATTTAGCAAGGGAGGGGGTAGATTGGTTGTTTTTGTAAGGTAATATAATATACTCGTGCAGCCCAAAAATCTACACAGGGACTGTATGTCATTGGAACTAGCAGAGTTCCTGTAAATAGCCATAATAAGATAGGTTATTATCTTTCAAATGTACATAGCTAGTAATTCTTTTTAATAGCATCGAATACTGGAAACTGTTGGAAATATTACTGTTGATAATGACTGTTGATAACGACTAGAAGCACAGTCCTGTACAGACTTTTCGGCGACACAAGTAACATAACAGTTGCCTAACTATACTTGCCCTAGTATCTAAGACCTTTAATATTAGAGAATAGTTTATAACAGTTGGCGTATTTCACAGGCGAGCTGGTCACCCGATCGAGCTAGTCACAAGAGTATTCCGGCTCCACGGTCAATGAGCTTTTTCTAGACTTTATGCTTGTTTGGCCTGAAAGCGCCATGCCTGTAGGCAAATTACTAAAGCCATTTGGGGAAAAAAAAACCCATAGATAGCGTATTAGCATATACATGAGTTGACCTATCATGTTAAAAATTCTATACCTCAACCCACATCGCTGCCCCAGGCTAGCTACATCTTTGAATGGAGTATCTTGGCCATTGACAATAAATGCATATTCAATTCCATCTATCTTTCCCTCCTGGTACAGTTTGATTGCTGTGCGGATGTTGGGATGTTGGGATGTTGGCGTTCTGGCTCGTATTTCGGATTGTTGGGGCCTAGGAAGATTTCAAGCTCTTTGATACGTGCTTTGGTGTCGACAACGTATGGGATTGGGATTGCAGGGGCGAATTAAATTTGCTTGGATTCTTCTGCCATAGTGATAGGTGGGTTCAATGCCTTATGTGGTGTTAGTGAGGGTTGGGATGTGATATAATAAGGCTAGTTGCTGTTGTTCAGGCTGGTTGGTATGGCCTAATAATGTCGTCACAAAAGGTTGGCAGTTAGGCCAGCTGATTGGTAGTCGGGCCAGAACAAATATAATTGCTGCAAATCACTTCACCTTTAAAGAAGTCGGTGAGAACCTATTTACTGTTTCTAATACGAGAAACTGTCACAATGATTGTTCCTTGTAAGATTCACTTAGCGATATTTAAAATATGTATTAAGCCTCACTCCAGCTTGACATGACACCTTTGACGTGTTTGAAACTTTGCAATCTTACGTTTCATTGATTATTACTAGAGAGTACAATACCAGATACTAGAAGCTCTATTTACTCTATTCTAACTTGCAACACCTTAATATTAGCTTTCCGAACTATGAATTCGCTCTCGTCCACAACCTGTATCTCATTTTCCGTAGAACCGTCCAAATTTCTGCCATCGAACTCGATCCCTTCTGTCTGAACCTTTGCTCCTGCAGCCTTGACAGCCCATCCAGTTCCGATATCACCTTTTAGGACACGAAGACTCAGCTGGCCGTTGCTTACCCCGATCTTGAGCACAACTTTCATCTCTCCTAGCTTTTCATGATCAGGAATCCCAACTTCGATATCCATACCCTCAACAGGATTAATCAACACCTTAAACTCAGAAGCCCAGTCATACTGGACAATTTTACCCCCCTTCCCTAGAATTGCTGCTTTCCCAGGTCTCAGCAGCAATGGCAAGCTGTCAAATCCATGATTTTCCGTAATATAACCAGCACCCTCCCTGAACTTCCCGTCAAGCAATCCATACCATCTTCCAGATGGGAGGTAATACTCAACCTTCCCTTCAGCATTAAACACTGGAGCGACGAGGAGTGACTCTCCAAGCATATACTGCGTATCCAGATGCCATGTACTCCTATCGTTTGGAAATTCCAGGAAGAGAGCGCGTAGCATCGGGATTCCTGTTTCATGGGATTGAATGGCGCTGTTATACAGGTAAGGCATAAGTGTGTGCTTCAAGTTGACAAATTTTCGAAGAACAGCAGAGGCTTCTCCCGTGGAGTCGATGAGCCACGGGACTCTGTAGCTACCGCTGCCATGTAGCCTCGAGTGACTTGACAGCAACCCAAACGCAATCCAGCGTTTGTACAGAGCCGGATCTGGATTCCCTTCGAAGCCTCCAATATCATGGGCCCAGTAACCAAAGCCACAGAGACCGAGACTCAAGCCACCGCGAAGAGTCTCTGCCATCGCTTCGAATGTACTAAATGGATCACCTCCCCAATGAATCGGAAACTGCTGGACCCCTGCAGTGGCGGAGCGGGCAAATAATGCTGCATTATTCTTGCCATAAGCTTTTTCGAGGACTTCGAAGGTTACTTTATTGTAGAGGTAGGGGTAGAAATTGTGCATCTTCTCAGGATCAGAACCATCAAAGTAAACGGCATCGCCAGTTGGGATGCGTTCACCAAAGTCCGTCTGTTGGAATTAGCGTCAAGTCTATACGTAAAGTAGTGGATCTCACCTTGAAAGAATCAACGCCTAGCTCGATGAGGCCTTCAAGCTTGCTCTGATACCACTCACATGCGGCCGGATTTGTGAAATCGACGAATGCCATGCCGGCTTGCTGGTATTGCATTAGCTAATGAAGAAGAAAACATTAGATAGCTAGACTGGGGGTGACGAACCCAGAAATCATACTGCCAGACACTTCCATCGCTACGCCTGATGAAATACCCTCCTTCGACACCTTCGTCAAAGATCTCGCTTTCTTGCGCAATATAGGGATTAATCCAACAGCAAATCTATATTCCAAGATGTTCATTAGTTCTGTCTCTTAAAATAAAACAATAAACCTTAACTCACATGCAATCCCCTCTCCTTCATCCTCTTAATCTGACCTCTCGCATCGGGGAACATATCCTTGTCAAATTTGAAATCACACCATTCAAAGCCCTTCATCCAAAAACAGTCAAAATGAAAAACACTAGTTGAAATATCTCTGTCAGACATTCCGTCAAGGAATGTATTCACAGTGGTTTCGTCGTAATCGGTAGTAAAACTAGTGCTGAGCCATAGCCCAAATGTCCAAGCAGGAGCCAAGGCTGGCCGGCCTGTAATTATGGCGTATTTCTGAATGATTTCTTTTGGCGTTGATCCATAAATAAGATAGATTGAGAGGCTTTCTCCAGGAATTGCAATGTTAATTCTTGTGGCACCTGTGAATGTTAGCAGGCTAAAAAGAAGCAGGGAAAATGAGTAGGTACGCTCGGTTTGAATCTCAAAGGAGATAAATGACGGGCTTGGGACGAAAACACCATATCCAGCTGATGTTAGAAAAAAAGGGATATTTTTATATGTGAGTTCTGAGCCAGTTCCTCCATCGTCGTTCCACATCTCAATAGTCTGAAATATAAATTAGCATGATACTAATTACGACTTGTATCATATGCACACCTGGCCGTTTTTCTGAAAAGGTCCAAACCTCTCCCCTAACCCAAATACCTTTGCGCCAACCGCAAGCTTCAACTGGTAAGTCACCCATCTCTTCCCTTTGTTGGGATCCGTGTAATTGGCTTTTGGGTGCAAGGCGGTCGTTCCTTCCTTAACATAGCCAATGGATCGCCACCCCAACTGTGTTAGCAACTCTCCACCTGCCTGGAAGTCGATATTGAAAGCTTTCAACGCTGTGTTAACTGTAGACTTCAACTTCCCAGCTTCAATCGTCAAAGTTGACCCTGTTGATGATGTGGTGCCACCAGAGGAAGACTCGAACAGCCCATGAGGAAAGAGTTCAAACTTAGGGCCGTTCGTGATAGATTTTTGTGCTTTCCAATGAGTTGAAGATAATAGTAAGACATCATCCATAGGAGAACTCAAATTGTGCGTTAAAGTGGGGTTATTGAGAGAGTCCCCTCGGTGGTTGATGGGTTTTGAAGCCTGTTCTATTATCAGATGAAATACTTCTATTGGATACGATCAAGGACCTACAGTGACGAAGTGAAGTGAATCTGGTCGTTTCTCGGATTTAACAACCTCTACTGCCCAGTCAATGATAGTATCTTGGGCAGGGTGCCAACAGCCATGCGAAAATTTCACCATGGCTAATCAAGTTTTATGGTACGAATGGGTGTACGGCAGGATTGAGGTTTCAGTGGATGAAGCGCCCTTTTAAGTATTAAAATGGCACAGTAAACGACACCCCATCGGCATAACCAACTGCAAATAACACTAATCCACCCGTCTAATGCCGCGAATCCGCCTTTGCAGAATTCCGAAACCGGAGATAAATAATGCTTGTTTAAAATAGTTGGTTCTAGCTATGTAATGGTAAATTCGTGTCTTCATCACCAAATCTAATGCCGTGATTCGTATTTCCATTTTTAGTTTCTTTAGTAAATTCTATAAAATACAATGGCTTGTAGAAATATGGACTCTTGATGATTTGTAAAGGTGGGATCGTCTGATTAGCGTTCGTCGTAGTAACTTAGAATCGTTGACAACCAACTGGCTAATTGGTGTCTGAGCTAAGATAGAATCCACTGAGGTTGACAGTCGACCGGCTAAATGGCATTTGACCTGAGACAGAATCCTTAGTGAGGATGACCATCACTAAATCCACAATTAAGTACCCACCCCCACCGGGACCACTATCTCCAGGTACTGTACAATGCCACGCAACACCCCAGCTGCTATCTGGCGATCGACAATGGAATGTCTCTATATTCTTAGACAAACTGGGGCATCAATTTTCCCCGCACTATCATTAGACAAAATGGGGTGTTCATCTTCCCCGCGTTGGACAACTTGGCCGGATAAATGGTTCCCAGAGTCTGGTTTCTGGGAGCTACTAGCTTACGCCTAGACCATCTCTACATCCCTATTACCTTTGAATTAGAGAGAAGCGATAGTGATAAGAATCACTGGTATGAGTATTTATAAATGATTCGGCTTTCTCGATTTTTTATTTAATATTGTAGTTTGTTCTTGTTGTTATTTTCACCTATTTCTGCTACCGATGCTCAAGATGACAAAGCCAATACATCCTGTCAGCTTGTACACTTGGGGGTGTGGCTTATTCGCAGCAGTTGGCTCACTCCTGTATGGAATCGACTCTGGAATCATATCAACCACTATTTCCCAGCCGCATTTTATTGCCTATTTTGCACCCCTCACACCATCAATTAAGGGTGCTATTGTTAGCATCTTTGGTGCTGGTTCATTCTTTGGGCTCATCTTTGCCGGTTGGGCAGCTGACTACTGGGGTAGGTTCCCCCCCACGTTAGGTTCAGAAACAACTGCTTACTTCGATATCCATAGGACGCAAGAAAACTATACAGTTTGCCTCAGTGTTTGCTTTAATTGCGGGAATCATCCAAGCTGCAGCTACCAATGTCGGCATGCTTATTGCCGGCCGAATAATCGGGGGTTTTGCAGTCGGCATAATGAGTAAGCCCACAGGCTAGATGTACACCCTATAACTATCCCTAACTAGAAGAACAGACATGACAATTCCTATATACAACAGTGAGATTGCGCCACCGTCCAGGAGAGGAATGATTACAGGCCTTCACGCACAGTTTGTTGGAATAGGCTTTGCCGTAGCAAATGTATGTATGCGTCTGGAGTCACAGATACTCTAATGATTTCTTCCCTTTCTAAAAACTATGTAGTGGGTTGGGTTTGGCTGTTCTTATTCCACCGGCGACTTCCAATGGAGATTTCCATTGGCCTTCCGTAAGTCTCCTTCCCAACATCAAAGAGCTTGTTCTTATTTAAAGTCCAGAATGCCTCCCGGCTCTGATAGTCTTGATTGGGACTTTCTGGCTTCCATATTCACCACGTTGGCTTCTCGAAAATGAACGAGACGAGGAGGCCTATACAGTCCTGAAGCGCTTACATGGCGACATTGGTAATGACGAATCATTTCTACAAGCTGAATTTGCACAAATGCGCGACCAGATCCGTTTTGAAAAGAGCATTACCGTCAGCAGTACTAAGGAGCTTTTCGCTAAACCCAATAACCGGAAGCGAATTGTCCTTGCAATCCTCATTCAAGTTTTTACACAACTCTCAGGTATCAATGTCATCAATTATTATCAGACGGATCTTTACAAAGGCCTCGGGATTACTGGACATACCGTCACCCTTCTTGCGAGCATTTACGGAATGGTTGGACCTATTGCGAACGTTATCTGTCTCTACTTTGTCGACAGTTGGGGCAGGAGGAAGACCCTCTGGATCACGGGGATTATAATGGCTATCGATATTAGCCTTGTTATGGCCATGACGGCTTCATTCACCGGCACTAGTAATGCAGTTGGAAAGGGATTTGGTGTCGCATTTATTTTCTGTTTCTCAATTATGTACAGTTTTCCCTCTCTCTCAGTCCCTCCGTGTACCAAACTAACACTGCCTAGTTACTCTCTGGGGTACAACTCGATTCACTACATCTATGTACCCGAAATAATGACTATGGCGATCCGCGCACAAGGCTCTTCTATATCTATGTGCTGCAACGTTCTAGTCAACATTATCTTCAACCAAGTATCACCAATCGCATTTGCCTCGGTGGGATGGAAGTACTACTCGTTGTTTATCTGCACGAATATTCTTGGTGCAGCGGTGGTATTCATGTACTTCCCAGAAACAAAAGGGAAGAGTTTAGAGGAAATAGCCGCTATCTTTGGCGACGAAGTTATTACCCCTGATTTAGCATCTGCCCGAGAAAAGATCTTGGCAGAAGACGAGGAGCGAGAGGAGCATGCTGGATATCAAGACGCAAATTTGACAACAGACAAGACAAAGTAGGATTGAAAGATAAGACGACGTATAGCAATACAGACGCTTTGCTCTTACACAATAAAGTTCATAGCAAAAGTTCATAGCAATAAAGACCAACGTGGTGTACCAGCACTCCGGTCATTTTAGGACCACATCAGTTTTCCTTAGTATTGAACGTTGAATATTAATAAATCAACCATAGCACATTAAATTAACTAAAACTACTCGGAATCTGATGAACTAGATATATCGACAGCTTCTTAACAATTTCGTGTGTTGTGGCCAGCGAGGCTGCCCGCAAGAATGAGAATAGTTAGGCTGGCATCCAGGAATCTATCAGTGGGGCTGTATGTTGGCGGCTGATATTAAACGGGGCTATGAGTGGTTATATTGAGAGGGCAAGGAGGGTGAGGAGGTGTATGATATGTGTTAGCTTATGGATAACAAAAAAACGTGGCTAGCCATCTGAGAGGATGTCATAAGTCGATTAAGCGAGGAGGTTGATGATAGTAGGGTTGTCATGGACGAAGTAGATGACAGCAGTAGTCAGGTCAGCATGGATCAGGGTTTCAACATAAGCGAGATGATGTTAATGTAACAGAGAAATCTAAATTTGAGTTACAAATAAAACTATCTATTCTTCTCCATTGCTACCTATGGAATATACCTCGACTTCAGCAACCATTGTCTTTGCCGGGATGGTAACACAAATTGGGAATCCGCCATAATCCGGCTCTTCATTTGGCATTATACAAAATTTCCCGCTCCTGGTCTCATCACCATTCAATTTTCTCTCCGTGCGGAGAATACCCCTCTCTGAATCCACGACGCTCTTCTCCACAAAATTCAAAATACCCGTGAAAGGATTCGTGGTTGACTTGAAGGTAGTATTGAAGCCCCAACCTATTAGTATAAACTTGCCAGGCCCTGTGTTAATAACTATTCCGGCTCCTGGCCCAGCTTTCCCAAAGACGAAAGCGCGGTCGATTATCACTTGGTACTCACCGAACTGGACAGATATTGGAGGGGTGGTGTCTTTACCATCAGCTCCTAATTCATCGAAGAAGAAGCCAACGCTGGAGCCCAAATTTTGTTGGGCATCAAGAACAAGTTTTGAAACGGAGCCCAAGAGTTTATAATGCCTCGTAAAAGGATTTGTTTCTGGCGACAGGGTGTCTATCCCAAAAGGGCTTGTCCCAATCGCTTGGTAACTCCCAATTGCCTTCCAAATCCTCCGTGCTCCATATTCGTCTCTTCGTTGCTCTGGTATAAATAGTGCTTGGTTTCGGTGGCGATATTTTCTACACAAAGAGGCATAGTCGTTCAAGTAGATGTCTGGAGCAATGAAATCCAAAGATGGTGCAAATTTATGCCAAATGTCGATCACATTACTCACTCCGCCTCCTGATGGGTAGTCGCCAGGGTCGCCTCCCCCTCCAGCAACTACTGGAAAGCCGTTGTCTGCGTCTTCATCTACATAGTTCTGCCATACATTTGTGTAGAGCGGCAGCGCATATTCCGTTCGTCCGGCAGAAGCTACCTCCTCTACATATAGGGCATAGTGGTAAGCCATGAAAATCTCATCCGCCGCCTTTGTTGCGCCGAAGACTTGTGGCCACGACCGACCGCTGGCATCTTGCAGGGAAGCCTTGAAATTGGGAAATCTGGATTTGAAGTCGGCATGAATACTGCCCCAGTCCTCTTTGAGATATTTCAGCAAATTTTCAGGGACTAGCTCATGGAATCGCTTCTCGGCCGCTTTGCTCCTGTCGCGTGAATCTCCCAACAAGCCAATTTCATTTTCAACCTGAACCATTACAACAGTGTGCTCCTTATCCGCATGCCGGAGGTAAGCCATTAGGGCAGAGAAGGCTTTTCTATCCGCCATTTGGGCTTCGGTATGGAATATGGACAAGACATCGCCGATCTCAAATTGCCCACCTGCCTTTCGTAGCACTGCGCGTGGGAATCGAGTCGGATTTTTCTTAATCCATGCGGGGGTATAAGTGGAAAGTCCTGCCAGCCATTAGAAGTGTTCGGATCTGAATATAACGGAGAGAGTATACCATTCTTAAATGATCCGAACCAGAGAAGAACGAG
This sequence comes from Pseudogymnoascus sp. 05NY08, assembly GCA_001662605.1. Taxonomy (NCBI): domain Eukaryota; kingdom Fungi; phylum Ascomycota; class Leotiomycetes; order Thelebolales; family Thelebolaceae; genus Pseudogymnoascus; species Pseudogymnoascus sp. 05NY08. The sequence goes on from KV458896.1 coordinate 16,573, forward strand.
GCGTAAGCCATGAGCTTTGGCTCCTAGAATGACAGATTCTAGCTCTGAGAAGTCAAACTCGCCCTCCCGGGGCTCTATGTCCTCCCAAGTCACACAACCAAGCACAGTATTGAGGCCGGTGTCCTTCAAATTCTGCCAGACCGTGTCCATGTAGCGAGCTGAAGTCATTGACGAGTTTTGGAGCTCGCCGCCCAGCATGAGAAAGGGCCTTCCATCGACAATCAATTGTGGTGCGGCCGTCGTTTTTTTAATGAAGGGAATCTGAGATTCTATTGTGGGCAATATTTCTCCCATTCTAGGCGGATTTAGAGGGAGTTATTGGCTAGAGTTCTGGATTGCTGGAGATAGGGTTGTCGGATGGATTTGTGGATTATAGAGGCTATGGTGGAGGACTTGTACTGTGTGAGGAATTCAGAGGGTTACAGAGAATGTAGAGTATGGCGCCGGCAATTTCTCACAGGATATTTATACTTGAAAAATAAAAGTAGTATAGATATGACCGAAGCATAGCCTATAGATGTGGGGGACTTAATGCTGTAAGGGATAATACTTATGCCACTGCTAAAGTAACGATGTACGGTTACGCTCGCACTACTAGTACATCCCACTGAGCCAAAAAGACTATAGTATTCCGGATCACACGGAATAGGCGTAACACGCTGTATATACTGCAACGGTTCGTCGGCACCACTCCGTTACAGGTGATGCCAATAGATTGTTTATAGAAAAATGTGGCCTGTGACACAAGCCAAGTGGTGCGACTCATTTTTGTACCCAAAGATCGGTACATCTCAAACCGATATATATGGAATGGAAGGCTTTAAAGCAATCCTCCTGCTGCGAAGAGTTCACCATTCAGTAGTGCTTACTGTTGTTCGGGTACGCCTGCCAATTTGTATAGAATGGCAAACGAGGGGCAAGTACTGTACCTACCCCAGATTCGTCGGGCGTAGTGGCATAGGATACAGTACCACGCCAAAGATATTCGTACGAGACCGTGCGCAAATTACACGAATTCCAACGCCACTTTAATATTTTGTATACCACCCATCAGCTGCAATAACAGCGTCGCGTCTAGCTACCATAGAATCTAGTAATTTGAGTAGTAACGCCTCTCCCATATTCTCCCATGCAATCATAGCAGCCCATATCAACTGATTTAGTGTTTCTACATTATTCGGAGCGTTTAGTAGATGTGGGTATAGCTTATAGACTTCAAGTTTGAGTAACGCCCATAGGTTCTCAATTGGGTTTAAGTCTAGGCTATATGGCGGCCACATCATTACATTAATTCCACGCTCTCTTAGCCACTCTTCAATAATTCCAGCTGTATGAATCGGAGCATTGTCGTGCATAAATATAGCTCCGTGGTCTAGAATAGGAAGTAGGTGTTGGTCTAAGACAGCTCTATAGACACGAGCTGTAACACCTCCCCGTCGAGAGAGCGGATCACCTTCTAATGGAACAAGGTGCGTACGGACTCTGTGGCCAAAAGCCGCCTAGAACATCTTGCTCTTTGCTTTTCCACAGCGACGTGGCTCAACAAGGCCACGCTCTAGCCGTTCCTTTCCTGCCTGGGCAAATACCCAGGCTCTCTTCTTCCCTTTCCCAAGCTGTATAGAGCACTCGTCGCTCCAGCGTACGCGTCGCTAATTAAGGTATGTAAAGTGCTGATATCGTAGTGCCTATTGTAGCCGTGCTGCTGCGTGAGCTTCTGTAAGAGCAGGCCGCCGAAGGCACATCCACTTCCGTCGCTCCATTTCATTGCATAGGCGTTGCATTGTCCGGATACTCGATTGAGGCGCATGCCTCTTTCGTAATTCTTCGTGTGTAACGTACGGATTCTGCATTGTATTTTCCATTATAGCATCGCGTCCATCTTCAGAAATCACACGTGGTACGCCTGGACGTGGTAGAGAAGCTTGCCCTTTCCCAGTTTGTGCTCGCTCTCGTGCCTTTGATATTGTAGACTGTACTGTAGATTTTGCAAGAGTGTGCTTCGTAGCAATTTTCTGTAGGGACCACCCTATATCATGAAGCTCGAGTATTCGGGCACGCGTTTCCGCACTCAATTCAGGGCCTCGACGACCCATTGTTAGTTATATATTATTGTATTGAAGCTATTCTACTACGTGTATCTACGTATATATCTACGTACGCGTTCCGTAAAGCAGCGGCCATTTTCACGTACTGCGCACGGTCTCGTACGAATATCTTTGGCGTGGTACTGTACGAGTGGTTATGGGGCCCACATACGTTTGGGGGGCCAGGCAGGTAGCAGGATTACCAGTTTTAGTTTCAGTAAAAGGTGTCGCCGGCAAAAGAGCCAATCATCACGGCGAATTCCCGGCCTCATCCAAACACACAAGCTCGGAGTTGATACTGTACGTACCCAGCCAAGCTATTATACAAATAACCCCGCAATAGCCCTTACAATAACCCCGCACAACCCCTCATCACCCCCTCACCCAATATCATAACCCCAACATACCAAGTCTAATCTAATACAATTTTCTAGATCTACATATAAAAATCCCATGACATGTCCGTCCATGCAAGGGAAGGCCCCTGTATATTGAAAACGCACATTCACAGTAGCATGTGGGGGGCAAACTGACGACCCATGAGGCCATCCGCGGAGAGGGGTGGGATGGGGGGTGTGGGGTGGCAGGCTCTCAACCCACACTAAACATGAGCGAGTGTTTGGGCTGTTTTTCCCGATGTCGAACAGAATTATTTGGCATCCCAAGTAAAGCAGCCGGAATAGGAGCACAACCATAGAATACAATAATCTTAGAGTATATAGGAATTGAAATCAATTAAATAACTTACTACTAGCCTTCGTACTATTCGTAGGCCTGGCTTGTGGTGCTAGCTCATACGAGGAGAGGGTTAAGCCAGGTGACCAGTTCAACTTACGCACCCAGCTTGGGCGGTTTACAGGCTTTAATCCTCCCCGTCCTCCATGGTGGCTTTTAGTCCGTGGACTACGGTGGCCGACCTAGTTGGCCGGATTTACAACAAAGGACCTTGAATCGGCCAGCCAAGGCCACACAACAGGGGACCGACCCCACCGGGGGACCGACCCCAGACCAGACCATGATCCGGTCTAAAGCCAATAACCCACAGGCCCCACCGGTTTCTTGGCAGACCAGTGGGGGACCATACCGGTCTGGGCGGTTTACTCAAGGTTGGACCAACAGTTTGGGACCGGCGGTCCCTCATTGCACAGCTGGCCGCCAGCCACATGCAGGATAATATAGCGCCAGAATATTTGGCTCAGAAGCCCGGACTGGAGACCTGGCTCCCTAGTCGGTAGTTGTTGTAGATATAAGATTGCCAGCCACCATTGTATCTAGTTATTTCTATGAAGCGCCAGGCTGAGGTACGTTGTCGCACATATTCCCAACAAAATTTATTACTTTTCATAATCATACATCTCAAGCTGCGGACTCACTCCAATGAAGGAAAGCTTGTGAACCGTCCTTGTTCGGTAAACTTTTGCGCCTCAGAAGATATGATTTGAAGGTCATCTTCTGTTGTAAGTCCGGCTATCGACCAAACCTTTTCCTCAACAGGCAGAGCATACTCGATCAAAAATCGAATCATCCACCGATTGAGCGTGTGGGTGTGTTGATTCGCAGATATAAGGCACATGTTTTGGAATACCTCTAGACGCTTGATCTTCACGAAACCTTAGTCTCCGTTCAAACGAGTTGGGGTAAATAGAGAGAGGGGTGTTCTGCACCATAGATTTCAAAGCCGGCCAGTATCGTTCCAGTTCGATTAGAGCCTCAAAATTGGCGTTTAGGCTATTACGAGCGGTCGATATCTGGTCCTCGTCTCCAAATAGGAGTGTGTGCACTAGTACTGAGGATGAAACGACGGCCATATGAGCAACAGTGAGATATACAGCTTCGAAACCTTCATGTTCTCGCGCGAACTTCAACAATGCGCTATAGCGAGACGCGTGATGTTTGCAGCGCTCTGCGTAAATCCTCTCTTTATGCGAGGCCTGCTTCGCATCAAGGTAGTGAAAGTGTAGCAGAGTCGAATAATGGTGAAATCCGAAATGCAAGGCAACGAATGTCCCACCTGTGTTGCGGCTCTTGTGTAGTTCGAGGTTTTCTTCAGTTAGCTTCATATCTGGTGGAAGCATCTCTTCCCACGCATCGAGTTGGCACGAGAGGTCATGCGTAGCTCTGTCTACGTTGATTTCGTCAAGCTCGTTTTGGACAATTTGTCGACTTAGGTCCTGGATTGGCCCAAAAAGCTCCGCGAGTGGAATCATATACGCCCATAAACCTGGTTTATAAGGAGTATCGAGAACCTTCTGATCAATTGCTAGTGTGTGAAACGTGGTCTCATCCATAGGCAGATCAGTAGGTCGGTCGCGGTCGCTGATTTGGCGTGGAAGACTGATACCAGCCGAGTACCACCTGTCCGCCACAAAGAGGGACCACCAAATTCTCTTCCTGGTTTCGCAATCAACCACCGAATCACCAGGTTTAAAAGTAGTAAGTTGCACTATTTGAGCCATGCTGGTTGCGATTCCTGCGCCCTGACTTAGTATTGCATCTGACACTCACTATCGGGGAGAGATTTTCTGCAGCTCACGAAAGAAAAGAGCCTCCGATGAGGGCTTTGCATCAGCCGCACATATATTGGCGATCAATATACAAGTCTGAATGCTCTCAAGAGAGATATTCTCAAAGTCATCTAAAGCCAGACGTTTCGATTCAGCTGTCAATTGGCCCCCGAGGTTGTAAACCTCGGGATCTGCAGAAAATCTTGAGCCTAAGCTGCAAATCGCAAGAACGAGTGCTTTGTTGACTTCTCTGTCTCGGACACGCTTTCTCAACGTGGGTAGATGGAAGAGGCTATGTGGCCTGTCATGGAGCTTATTAATGTAATGCTCAACGAGCTCGATAATGACTTCCTGTGAAAGATTGAAACTGTCCGGCTTTGGTGAGGGACTGTCTTGGTCCTGGCTAGGTAATAAATGGGGATCTCGAACCATCTTTATGTTCTTGGAACAAGGAATTTGTCTCTTTAGACACTCTGCGCAGGGTTTATTGATGTCGTCGCCAGAGCATTTGCGTTTTGCTAAGCGACATTGTTTACATGCTCTCCAACCCGCCATTTCCTATTTGTGGGTATTCGTGAGTAGTTTGTGGTTTCCAGACAATGATCGGTTTGCAAAAATGCCAGGAACTCAGAACAGCGTTCAGCCTCATGTTACGCGGCAGCACGCTAGAACCACTAGCGTGGAACTGAAGTGCGGGGTTCATACAATATCGTACCTAAATAGTATTAGTGAATGACAAGGGTCGAGAAACTCGTGGTAAGTATGTGATACCTTACAGGCAGAGGCCCATTTTTCGAGACGTTGGTGACAGGTTCTAATAGCATGCTACTACTATTTTCAAAATTAAGTATATAAGGGGGATATAGATCCTACACTCTTCTAATTTGAGTTACCTAAGAAAAGATATATAATATAATTTCAAAAGAATATCAGAACTTTATTATTACGCGAGGTGAAGACCGGATACGTGAAGTAGTTGACAGGAACTGCCCAGGTGCCCAAGTTTGTGCTTCTGAAGGTTTTGTGTGTATGCTAGGTCACGTTGGTCAGAGTCGTAGACGGCCATGGTGTTGCTATCAAATCAACAGGAAGGGTTCTCATATATATAGCATCATTAGCGTTGCCAACGGTCTCGGGTCCAGCGCCATATGCTATGTGGCTCACAAAGGTCCAGTTAACGCTATTATTCTTGTTTGTGTAAAGATCGATATAGGCTTCGATGAGGTCAGAGGGAACAGAGGCACCCGCACCAAGAATAGTTCCTGCTGGAAAGCCTACGAATGCAGTTTTTAGGAGTGGAGATGTGGCTGATAGCACAGGGCCCATCCGTTCATGAACTTTGATGAGATAAAGCCTAAAAGTTATGGATATTAGAACTAGCTGGAGAAAGCGACAATTTATATTATCGCAAAACCCTCTCGTGTACCAAGGGATATGCTAGTATCGGGCATCAAAAATCACTTACCAAACTCGCTCCCTGTACCCTCATTGACTACAACCAAGGATCAGTTAGCAGATCATATAATGTTTTGAACATGTCGGGTGGGTATCCTTTCCAGTGCATGGTTCCCTGGGCTCGGTTCCACATGGGGGGCGGGCTTGACAGTATCTGGGGATGTGATCCTAGGCGATGCGGAATTTGAGCCAATGACCGAACGATGATGCCGGCCCCGCAGAGGTTAAAGCCGATAGTGCCTGGATTGCCAAGAGAAGCGGAAAAGACAACAAAGTCCGACCTTATTACCAGCGTTCATTTCCATGTGTGCGGCGTGAATGTTTTGCTAAGTTGGAAACAGTTGAGCGCAGAAGTTCAACGTCATGTGTGTGTCTTTTATCAACCATCTCATCGGGGTTTTAGCCAGTCATCGCTCCCTTAGTCCGGAGACGTGGGGTAGGTCCTCAAGGGGGACGCCTTACCCCGCAAAAATAAAAGTAACTTAAACATTTTGCTCAATCCATAAATAAATCTCTACCAGATATATCCGAATCTCCGTCTTAAGACCATTTTATCTCTGGTCTGAGATGATCGTTAGCGCCTGTCATATGCTTGGAAATCGGTGTACTGTAACGACGGCAATCCCCACCCCACCAAACTCTCATACGGTAAAACCGTCCATCAGATGTTTCGGTGAACGTACATCCGTGTCTCGTCGTGGATTGTACCGAAAGCCAAGTCCTAAGAGGGATCACCAGTGGTCTCTAGCTTTCCGGCAGGGTCATATTTGGCAGAACGATCTCCACTCCGAACTCTAGTCCTGTAACTCGAAAAGTAACGCTATCCACTAATGGTAAATGAGCATCGGTACTCGCTATGGGTAATAGCGAGCCAGGTCTGTTTGCTAGACAAAGCAAGCAAGACTCCTCTTTGTCCGGATACTAAGACTGTAAAATTGGTCGATGAGCATAGTTTTACTAAGAAAAATCAGAATACGATAGTTTGGGCTGGCATGATATAGATCTGTGTCTTCATCTGTCTTTGCTTGCTTCAACACTCTACAATGGCTCAACCACTCATTTCCTCGCCAGAATTCGAGCACCATCCAGACGGGCTTGGGGTTGGACACTCTCGGCCGCGCATCTCATGGCACTTTTCTCATCCAAAGGGAAATGCGGCCCATAACTGGGTCCAAAGTGCCTATGACACTGATATCCGGATGGACAATTTGGCGGAGAGTAAGATCTGGCACGTGGAGAGTTCAAATTCAGTACTTGTTCCCTGGCCAGCAGCAGACCTCTCATCTCGTTCTGTAGCAGCTGTGCGAATCAGATCTTACAATCAAGACGGCATAGCGACGGAATGGTCGCCGTGGTCAACTGTTGAGGCGGCATTGTTCAGAAAAGAGGACTGGGCTGCAAGACCAATTACTTCAGCACAGCGCATTCTGACAAAGAAAGGTGGACTGCGGCCAATACGCTTTCGGAAACAGTTTTCTGTTGCAGTGGAGGATAAAATTGTGAAGGCCCGCCTTTACATTACTGCACTTGGAGTGTACGAGGCATACTTGAATGGGATGCGCATAGGTGACCATATCCTTGCACCTGGGTGGACAAGCTATCTTCATCGACTGAATTATCAGATTTTCGATGTCACGGCGCAAATTCTGACAGGGGAGAATGTGTTGGCGGTTGAGGTGGCTGAGGGATGGTACGCAGGGCGGTTAGGGTGGGGAGGAGGAAAACGGTTTATCTACGGCGATGATCTGGGAGTTCTGGCCCAACTCGAGATTACGAGTAATACGGGACATGTGATGTTTGTTAAGAGCGACAAGACGTGGCAGTCACTCCCGAGCGCGATTACATGCAGCGAGTTCTATGATGGAGAGGTATATGATAACCGGGAGGAGACCGTTGATTGGAACACTTTAAGTTACGACACTGGCTCTTGCATGGGCGTAAAGGAACTATCTTTCCCGTCAGCAAAACTCGTCTCGCCCGATGCTCCTCCAGTCAGGGTCACGCAAAAAATCGAGCCAATTAACATAATAACCAGCCCGGCTGGGAAGACCATTATTGACTTCGGACAAAACCTTGCTGGCGTTGTCCAGATCCGATCATTGCAAGCATCCCAAGGCCACCAGATCTCATTAGTCCATGTCGAAGTCCTAGAGGACGGAGAAATCTCAACTCGCCCTCTCCGCGATGCAGAATGTACAGATATAGTCATCTGTTCTAGCGAAACACTAAATTTTTGGAAGCCTAGATTCACCTTCCACGGCTTTCGCTATGTTGAGGTAAATAACTGGCCCGGTGTGCCTACAAAAGACGATTTCAGTGCATTGGTCATCCACAGCGATATGCAGCGGCGAGGTTGGTTTTCATGCTCGAATCCACTAGTTAACAAATTGCATGAGAACACGGTGTGGGGCATGCGTGGGAACTTTGTCTCTATTCCATCAGACTGCCCGCAGCGTGACGAACGGCTGGGGTGGACAGGAGACGTACAGATCTTTACGCCGTCAGCAAACTTCCTCTACAATTCGGTGGGAATGTTAGCAGGATGGATGGAGGATGTTATGGCTGAACAACTTGCAAGGACAGATGGAGTTCCGGGATTGGTGGTACCAGATGTTTTACCTGACCTTGGTCCTATAAGACCCCATGCTGTGTGGTAGGCATACTTTTTGGGTTTCTCATATCATGTTGATATTCTTCCTTGGTTTTGAGTCTTTGTTTCAAATTTTGCTCCTACTATCCTTTTTAGTTTGCGAAATCCATACTGACTTTATCATATAGGAATGATGTTGTAATCTTGACCCCATGGGACCTTTATCTTTACTCGTCAGACACCGAGCTACTCCGCCGCCAGTATCCCAGCATGAAAATCTACCTCGATAAAGCTATTCCTCGAGATACCGACGGCCTCTGGGATCCTAACTTCTGGCAACTTGGCGACTGGCTCGACCCAAAAGCTCCTCTAGAGGAGCCGGGAGATGGGCGTACAGACGGAGTGCTAGTTGCTGACGCCTACCTCGTGCATATCACACAAACCCTTTCAAAGGTCTGCGACGTAATCGGTCTTTCTGCCGAGTCAGAAAGCTATAGGCTTGATTCATTGAGGCTGAAAGCAGCGTTCCAGCACAAATATATCACACCGCACGGAATGTTGGTTAATAACACTCAAACGGCGGTTTCCCTCGCCGTCCGATTTGACTTATATCCTAAAGACAAACTCACAGTTGCTGGGAAAGGAATTGCGCGACTGGTCCGAGATTCCAAGTTCCGTATCGCAACTGGATTTGCTGGAACACCAGTAATCTGTCATTCTTTGACAGCAATGGAACATACGAATTTAGCGTATCGCATGCTTCTTGAACAGCACTGTCCTAGCTGGCTGTATCCGGTGACGATGGGAGCGACGACGATTTGGGAACGCTGGGACAGCATATTACCGGACTGGAAAGTGAATCCAGGGTCGATGACGAGCTTTAATCATTATGCGCTTGGTAGCGTGGTGGATTGGCTGCATGGGACTGTTGGAGGCATCAGCTCGGTAGATGGATGGAAGACTGTTATTGTCAAGCCAATCCCTGGCGGAGATATTTTTGATGCTCAAGTTGCGTTTGAGGGACCGTACGGCAGGGTGAGTTGTAGATGGAGCGTATCTAGCCACAATTTCACGATGGAACTGGTGATTCCACCGAATTCCACGGCTATCGTTAAGCTACCATATGCTGGAAGCCAACAAACTGTCGTTGGATCGGGCAACCATGAATTTTCATGCCACTATATAGCAGAAGAGTGGCCGCCAAAACGAGAAACTTCAGTATTCTGGGCATCGACAAAGTGTGACTGTTTTGAGGATATATAATAGAAAGCATTTTTCACAACGAAACAAAGAAATAATCCCATAAGTTATACACAATCAAAGGCCTTAATTATAACCACGCCTAATCAGAGCTTGTTGGAGAGCAGAAAACAGTAGATATTGCTGAATCAAACGTTCCTGCTACCCTGTGCCGCAATTCGGCAGCAGGAGCCAATCGTCAATATATTGAAATCTATATAAACTATCTGCAGACGAAGTTCAGGCGAAAAAATATAGCACACTTGAACCGTTTAGCTCGTTTCCTGAACCAACCAGTGTAAATACTAGTGTCTACATCAGCGGTGGCAACGCTCACTTCCATGTTTTTTTCAGGCACAATATTAAGAAGGTTCTTAGCCTACCTCTCCACTATCAACTCCGGTCAACCGCATAAGTGGCATTGCTAGCAATTAACATGGAATTCCTGGCTTGTTATAGTTTTGATCTGCGACATCATTGACAAAGTCAGCCCAACTGCGCCATGTTGTTGGAAATAACATGAGCGATTTTGAGCTTTTCGATCTAGTTAGAGTAGAAGCATACCATTTGGCGACTGTACATCTATTTGATAAATATCAATCTAATTTTATTAGAGCGAGTTATTAGCTCATATATCTAGATAACAATGTGGACATTGTTCCAGAGCCTAAAACCAAATTTGAAGTATTTAGGTGGAATAGTGATAAATTTAACTATATAGCAATACAGACTTTATGAGCTAGCAAGAATACACTTCACTAATACCATGATAGCCAACCGCTTGCCTAGAGACATTCTTATTCCCTGTGGGATACGGCGGCATCCTCATCCTGCACAATGTCTTCCTTCTCTAATCTCACTTCCTCCACGCGAGCATCTAAATCAGTCTTGGAATATCGCTTGCTTGTGCCTGGCACAAACCAAGAGGTAGACGAGAACAATGCGTTCATCTCCTCTAGAGGCAACATCTTGGTCTCGGGCATGAAAGCCCAGAAGAAGATGGCGTTAGAGAAATTGCAAACCACAAAGACGAGAAAGTATCTCCAGCCAATGTTCGCGATTGCTGGGGAGGTGATTTGCCCAATTAGAGTGTTGAAAGCAAACGAAACCATGACACCAATCGAGACACCCTTAGATCTGGTCTTGGTGTCGAAGACCTCGGCAGGAATGATCCACGACAGGGAGCCACAGGTGAAGGAAAAGCTCACTTGGTAAAACCAGTTGGTAACAATAAAGAGCCAGCCGAGTGAGGTTTGGCTTGACTTAGACGCGTTCGGGAAACTTGCGATAGCTGCTGTGACAATGATAAAACAGACGCCGTTGATGGTATTACCAATAATAAGAGGCCAGCGGCGCCCGACCTTGTCGATGAATAACACGGTGCAGAGTTGAGCGACAACGGAGAGGACATTAGCGATAGCTTGGTATTTTAACGAGGATGTGGTTCCGATGTCAAGTTTTGCGTAAATCTCTGGCGTGAAGTACTGGATAGCTGAAACACCAGTCATCTGTACCGATGCTTGTAGGGCTGTAACTAGGAGAAGTCGACGGAAGCTTGAACGATCGGTAAATAAATCGCGGTAGCCTTTGGCTTCGTGTTCGTGCTCGTGAGCTATGGCCACTTGGATCTGCGAATACTCGGCCTGAACCCATGGATCGTTCTCGTTGCCGTTAGCGTGAAGCTTCGCTAGAGTCTTAAGCCCCTCTTGCTCCTTGCCGTGGTCAATCAACCATCTTGGCGATTCTGGAAAGAGGAGTATCATGATCGCAAGAATGCCAGCTGGGATAACCTGAAGACCGAGAGGGATACGCCACTGTTCGCTCGTGCTGTAATGCAAGTTTGTGCCATAGACCGTCCATGCTAAGAAAAGTCAGTTACACAGCCCTGGATCATCAACTTGATCGACTTACTTGAAAAAACAGCTCCAATGCCGAGCATCAATTGCTGCAATCCAGTAATCCGACCTCGGATGGAAGGATGAGCGATTTCGGCTTGATACATAGGCACGATCATGACCAACACACCAACACCAAGTCCAGCAACAGCACGACCAGCATAAAAGAAAGATAAATTCTGCCCTGCTGCTTGCAAGGCACCGCCGACGCAGAATACGATGGCGCCGACCATGATGGCAATTCTCCGGCCAAACCAGTCACCCATAGGACCAGCTGCAGCTGCCCCAAAAAACCCACCGCCGGTGAAGAGGGACACAACGGCGCCACTGTCACCACATTAGCAGAGAAAGGATGGCAGGATTGAGCTTGCGCCTACACTTCATTCGGGTTTGGGTTGAATTGCGATATGAAGGAAGATGAGGCAACACTGCCTCCGATAACACCTAGATCATATCTGTGTGGGATGTTAGATTTGTGCTCATATTTTGCTTTTGTTTTTGACATATATCGTACCCGTAGTTGAATGATCCCAGAGAGGCAAAAACGCCGACGAGAAACTGGTTCGCAAGGTTAGCTACAAGCTGCGGCCAGCCTAGGGATAGAAGCGGAGGAGCTCCGGTCGTACCTGGTAAACCTTGGGCGGAATCATGGCGGCGGGTCGAAATGGGAGGTAGAAGTGATAGAGAAGTGCAACAGAGAGTGCAAGACAGGCACACCGGCAATGAATTCTCTGTCTAGACAAACGCAGTAGACAGCAGAGTATATATAGGCAAATATACACAAATATATACAATGGAGAGATAATGTGATCCCCTGTGGGAGCAGCTCACATTGGGGGCTGACGTATACAAGAGTGCGACAAAAACTATTCGTACAGGTCTGTGCTTTTCCCATACAAAAGAGACTGATTTACTGCAATTTACGCACCGATCTGTACGAATACTTTTTGTCGCTGTGCTGTGAGCCTTAGTGTTACTCCAAGTATTACTCCACACACCCCACACTCGGTTCTGTGAGGCGGCCGAGCCATCAATCTTTGGCGCTTTTAACCCACCAATCTGTTATGTCCATCGGTTTGTCGGTAGTGCCTTCGCCGAGCGACTCTGTGCCGAAATCCCTTTTCATCGATCGCTGTACGCCTCCTTTCCTGGGCCCTCACCTCTAGCGCCGGAATTACACCCAATCACACGCCGATTTGGCCGTAGGCCCAAGTGTTGCGATGTTAATTCCAACTTCCCCACTATTCCCTACTCTTTCCCCATATTTACTCCGCACCCCAGGTTAACAAATGCACTGCTTGTGTCGTGTGGGCGACAGGGTTATTGGGTTTGGATCTGCCTTCGTATTGCAGTTAGAATATAGAATAGTTAGATTGACAATTAACTTTTCATCATAACTTTATTCTACAGGCACCTGTTGATGTGGTTCTATTCGTTTTTTTCTCTACTGGTACATACGAATATTCTTGGTAGGTACTTACCCCGCGTTTGCCTTTCAATACAAGTTAGCTCGCATACCTGGAACAACAGAAAGTACTACCGAATGATAAACATTTACCACCGAGTGATAATCACTTCGCAGCAGGAGTATCACTTAATACCTTCTTTCATTCTATATATTTTCGGTTTCAGATATACCGATCTTTAAATTCACATGAGATCTTCAAAGGCTGCAATTTGGCCTAAAAGTTAGTCCATTTATATATAAAAGTCTGTTCCCGCACCGTGGTGATGCACCCTCGAAACAGCCAGGTGAATAAGTTGGATACTAGATACGTGTACACCAGTTTCCTCAACAACCGAATCTACCCTTACGGCCGCAAACATGGCTAAGACCAAATTGCTCTACTCTTTGCTGGCAACGGTGCTACCCTTCGTGGCAGCTCAGCGCCAGACACTGACAGTCGCTGCGGATGGAGGGAACCAATCCAGCTCTCTGTTGTATGGAACTTTATATGAGGTAAGCCACCGAGAACTAGCTAGCAGTATCTACTATTTCCACTTCCACGTCTCTAATTCTACCGGACAGGACATTTACCATTCCGGAGATGGCGGCTTGTACGCAGAGCTCATTCGAAATCGTGCCTTCCAAGGTTCGTCTCAAAGTGGGCAGGCCAGCTTAACGCGGACTACGGACTACTGGCATGCCATCGGAGACGTTACTTTAGCGGTGGAGCAGTCCAGACCAGCTCTGTCCGACTATCTGACGTACGACCTGCGAATGGATATTCCCGCTGGTACCACCGGCCAGGTAGGATTCTATAATGATGGATTTTGGGGATTCGATGTCGACGCATCTAAGGATTACGCGGCTAGCTTTAGTGTTAAAGGGGCTTATACCGGCGATGTAACCGTTGGCTTCAATGACGTCTCGGGTACGGCGATCTCTTCCACTACGATACAGGTCACTTCTACAGATGGAACATGGACTTCTATCGGCCCGGTCATCTTCCAGCCCTCATCCACAGCGAGCAATCCCAACAATACTTTCTCGTACTCGTTTGATGGTGCTCAACTTGCCGGCAGCAGTCTTCAATTTAACTTGCTCAGCGTATTCAAGAAGACTTACAATGACCGCGTTAATGGTGTGAGAGAAGACTTAGCGGCGTCATACGACGGGTTGAAAAGCACCTGGGTTCGCCTTCCCGGTGGCAACAACATGCAAGGCCTAAGCATCGGCAACGAATGGCATTGGGATCATGCGTACGGAGATCTGAAGAATCGGGCTGGGCATATTGGAACCTGGGGCGACTATCAGACTAACGGTTTCGGAGTGTTGGAAATGATGCAGTGGGCGACAGATGCGAACCAAGCAATAGTCCTTGGATTGTTTGCTGGTCTGCATATTGGTGGTGCAAAGGTCTCGGAAGCCAATCTTGGCGGGTACGTTGATTCAACCATGAATTATCTTGAGTTCCTGAAAGTAGGTTCAACTAGCTACAACATTCAAGCAGGACCAACATGACATGGTACTAATGGTTATATTAGGGGGATTCGTCTACCACCTGGGGCGCAGTACGAGCGAGCCTTGGCTTTGAAACTCCATTCACTATCGACTACATCGAGATTGGCAACGAGGACTACCTCGGCGGGGGAACAGACTCGTATTATTCGTATCGATTCGCGGCTTTCTGGGACCGTATAAGGGCCAAATATCCTGACATTGCCCTAATTTCGTCTATTTTCCCGCCTCCTGTACCAGGACCTAACACCTGGGTTGACCTTCACATGTACGAGAACCAGAACAGTTTTGCCGCACTCTACGACAGATTCGATAACGCCAATCGGAGCTTGCCTATCATAGTTGGCGAGTATGCCTGCATTTTCGAATTCGGCAACGGTTATCCAGAGATCGGGGCCCAAACCATGGGCATGGCGTTGGCCGAGGGTATCATGTTGCTCGGGGCTGAGCGCAACTCTGACATAGTAAAGGGAACAGCATACGGCGCATTGATTAAAGAATACAATGAAGCACCCGATACGGTTGCTGTCATCAAGCACACTGCAAATGAGATCCTTCATTCCACGAGCTACTACATCCAGCAGGTATTTTCTCAGTATAAGGGCAAAGAGACGGTCGCCGTAACTACTGAGTATGGGTTGGGTATTGACCCACTCTATTGGTCTGCAACGCGAACCGGCTCCACACGATACCTAAAGTTAATCAACTATTACGGCACTGGCAGTGTCGTTGATGTCGTGTTCGAAGGTGACCATGCAAGTGTCGCTACTATCATCACGCTCACTACACCGGAATGCTCTTCAACCAATAAATTACCTGCGCTTGGAGGTGAATCGACATCAATCTTAGAATCAACTATTATTGAGGTCTCTGGTGCATTTACTGTTACCTTTACTAATCCTTGTGAGGCTAAGGTTTTAATTGCCTAAGTGTCAACTAAAGTGGCTGCTAATGCATGGCAATCTTCTCATTTAATATGTAGATAATTGCTAGGTAATTGCTTAGTTTATGTAACATGGAGACTGCACATATCAGCTTGACGAGATCCTAAAGTTTCTTTGCCTGAGATCACTCCAAAATTAAAACGTCTCGAGGGCATTTGACGGTAATGGGCTCGTTGTTGTCCCATCTCAGCTTGTACCCAAGCCAAGCCAGCACGAATAATGCACAAATACATACGCCACGCTCCTGGTCTCTCATCACCCTCTCTCGCCCGATATACCAAGGCTTTAAAGACCTTCCTTCAGGTGTTGTTGGATAAATAAAAGGGGATACGGACACGCACATGGGTGTGGATCCACATTTTTAGTGTTGCGGTATATACCTGAGTTATTGAGGCAGTTCCATTATAGATCGTTAGGCTTGCATAACCACTACAATATATTAGTTGGGTTAGATTTGATTTAAGCAGAATAAAGTACATACGTGGCATATCGTAATGAAGTAGCTATCTCATCGCCATTCCCTGTTGCCCATGCTAGCAGCATCAGGTGGTTTGGCATTAAGGCGCTATAACTCTAGCCCTGAACCACCCCAGACCACCCTGTGCCATTAGGGCGAGACCTAATCTAGCAAGTATATTTAACAATCTATCCATCACAGTTATATTAAGCCAAACGAGCCAGTAGACCGATGTAGTCATAAGAATCCACTGGGTAGGTGGTGGGATTACGTTGGGAATTTTTAGGGGGTAAGTGGGTGATTCTTCTAGACTTACTTACTTCTTGGTATCAGATGTATGCCTTTTTGTTTTGCATATATCATCTAAACATTAACATTATCCATGGCGGTCATCATTTCCCTCCTTCACCCCTGTTGTTCGTCAACTGATGCGCGGGTTGTAAGTGGTATACATGCCTCCGGACAAAAAGATCTGGTACATACGACAATGGAGTTGGGATAATTAGGCATTCTGTCTAACCTGCCATATCTAAGCTTGCGTATGTTCCTTGCTTGAGCAATGGTCTCAATCCCTGCCAATAGGCATGGCGTGGAATATGGGCCCCTTTGCCACCTTAAGGGTGAGCGGGACGTATTCGGTTTCTGACTCGAACTCGGAATTATTTTCAGACAGAGGTAACGGATCGAGACTGGTTTAGAATCCGAACCCACGAGGTTCTAGTTGTTTATTAATTGATAGGTTACACTAGTTGGGTTAACTAGGGGATGGGATGGTAGGGGTTTATATATTTTAAAAGCTTTCATTTAATTTTATTTAATTTTTTAAAAGTTAAGTAAATGTTTTCTGCATTACATATATAAGTTACTGTTACTTTAAAACTTGTATGTTTTTAATTCTGCTTTACTTATTAATATCTTATTTTAGGGATAGTCTTCTAAATCTGTAAGTATTCCAACTTTAATAATCCGATTGCTTATTTTTATGCTAATGATCCATTAGCACATCTCACATAGTAGGCCACTCCATCTGAATCGCCTCCAACCCCCCCTTCCCCCTAAAATCCTCCAATATCTCCGCCTGCTCGCTCAAAAGCACCCTATCCGTTTGCCCCCCCACCTCCGCCAGCCCCCTCCACCTCTCCAGATCCTGCGCATTCCGCTTATCCCCCCTAGCCTCAACATTCCGCTCCCAATGCCCCTTCGAGAACCCGAGTAAAGTCGAGATGCGCTTATTCGGGATGTCATAGACGAGCGAGCAGATCGTGCCGGTCTCCTCGAGCCAGTTGCATTGCCAGAGTTCTCCGGGACGGATGCATTGGTATGTTGCGGCTTGGAAATTCTTGCGCCCGGCCATGGGGCCGCCGTGGATCGCGTAGATGATGCGGTCTTCGTTGTAGAACCATATTTCGTAGCGCCATTTTTCGGGGTTGCCTTGGGCGTCATGGGCTGCGTAGTCGTATATCATGTGGCGGTCTCGGAGGTCGGTGTCGAAGGTTGAGCCTTCGAGGGAAGGGAGAACTGGCATCTTTGTGGATTTGGCCGTTTGGTAGTAAGTAGACTATTTGTGCGTGTTAGGGAGGATGTGAATGATTTATATTCTAAAGGTACTCGGAATGCTTTATAGTTTTGAGCTCAAGTTACGCAATATCATGTTTGAGCAAGGTTGGACGGCGCCATTCTGCCCATCTTTTTGGTCTATTCCGGCCCTCTTAGTGTATTACATGAGCATGGTTCGTCTTATTTATCGGGACGGATTTGGGTTGTCGGATCCTCCGAAGCTCGGGTTGGTTTATTTGACGTCGTCATCGTGGCATCATGTACACACTGTCAACTGTTTGAAGTGTTGGCGGCAACGGACTTTCCCGTGGGATACTCTGGGATTTTACGCCCAAATGATAGACTTCCCTAGGGGATTGTCTAGCTACCCGGTTAGTTCAGCGAGTTGGTCAGCGAGTTAGCTGGTGCCGCCAGACTATTCGAAGCAACAGACTCCAGCACGGAAAGCTTAGCTCGACAGGGTTTTGGGGGGTTTCTCTAGGTCTAAAATAGCGTCCATAGGCTCGTAGATCAGTTAGTAATTTAATTGATTAACTTATATTATTCTATTTTTACCATACTCTTGTAGAAAGCTTCTGTTCCGTTGCCCGAAGGAATTGATCACGGGAACTAGAGATTATTACATAATTTTGTGTGCAGTGTCCCGTATCCCGCAATTATTCACAACAAGTACGACAATAGTACGACGACGCCCTAAGCTATGTTTAGGTCCTGCCTCTTGACTTGTAATCACAAGAGTTTTGAGAAAGATTCTTTGTTAGCAGCAATACAGCAAGTAGTCGGCAACGAGAGCATCGCATGGGAACCAGGCTTCTAGTGAAGAGCTCCTTGGAAGGCTGTCTCAAGCATCATCGCGTTCGCGATCTGTTGCGTCGGGTTGGCCGCGATTCGTTGATTCAAACGCCAAGGAGGTCGCTACACCATTTTCCTAGCTGATACTTAAAGGTAAGTACCTTCGTCACCTATCAGGCTCACCCAGCTTACTTTGTTCACCTGTGTGCATCTAGAGTATGAGGGGATGAGGGGAGCGCTACATGTTTTGAGATATTAATCCAAGTTGTAGGGATTTCAGCCCCGCTTCATGTGGAGGCATTCGGTAGAGCACCCTTCGTACCATCAGCACTACGTTAGTGTGTGTCGATCCCGTCGACCTCCATGCGCCCGTGCACGTGTTTCCCGCCAACACGAGATGGGAATTTGGAATGGAGAACTGGTAATACAGGTTTCGTTAGGCCTCGAGATGGTCATCTCGCCGTACGTCTGGTATTTTCGTGGGGCTCAGGCACGCGCTTGGGACATTGACTAACGACTGAGGAGCTCTCAGCTCCCCCTTTCGCCGTTTCCCTTGAATGATTTAAGCAAGTGTGCTGTTCTTTGCTGCAGAACAGCGCCCCGCGTGAGGAACATGTCGTCCTGGGAACATGGCCGTCTGAAAGAACAAGCGCAACACGGTACTCTGTTCCGACGCCTTGCTGGCATCAAGTTGATTCACCGTCCCTGAGAGTCCCCATACATGGCTGTTGTTTCGTCGGGAATGTGCACGTGTAAGGCACGGGCCTTGGTCTAGACTCATACTTGAAGGTCTCTTTCTAGCCTGAGCGAAAAAGCGCTTTGGTTAGCACAGCGTGAGCTCTTAAATCTCAACTAAACCCAACTAAGCGCAACCGTGCCCTGCTCAAAGGCTGAAAGGAACTCCCCGGACCCCGCTGTCTCAGCCTCTTTTTCCACTAGACTCGCTACGAATCTCTTGGAATAGTTAGTCGTGGAGCTTGCCGATTCAATAAACAGCCTTTTGCTGGATTAGTTAGGCCAATGAAGCACTCCCGAAAACAAATCCATCTCGATTCGACGCTGACTTGCGAGTGAAATGCCGGGATAACACGGCAGACACCTCAACTATCGATTTCAAGGCGTCGAGAGTCGCAAACGAAGCAGCTGAAAGGGCATGGTTATTGGCAGCTCACTCATGCAGACTGCCTATACGATAAGTGCATTTGGCATTGTTCTGATTGCCTCTGTTGTCCGTCATCGTAGGTGTTGCGTCGTCTTTGGAAACTTAAAACGAAGGGGATTCTCTTCGAACACACCTCTCTTCTGTACTCATCCAATTCTCTACTACTTCTCCTCATCCCGCAATCTCCAGCGTTGGCTTCCATCATGTTTCTCTGTTCGACTCTTCTCGTTGTCGCGCTTTCCACGCTCCTGGGCGAAAGCTCTGCCTCGCTCCTTTCTCCTTCGAAGCGATGGGACACAACCCTATGTACGTCCGACACATCAGGCGTGCCAATCCCTGATGCCGATAATTTCCAGCTCCCGTTGGAGAATCTCCGGCAGGATATGTGCTGGGACCTATGCGTAGGAGATCAAGCGACCTGCACCACTAAGACAAAGATCTGCTACGACTTCCACGGCCCCAATCTGATCTTCACCTACAACGCCATTAGTGGATATACATACACAGAGGCCGACATCTGGCTAGGTCTGTCAGCGCCAGCAAGCACGACGCCAACACCACAGTACACCACTAGCAATGGCTTCTGCACCATTTCAGCCGATCAGACTACGGTCTCATGCAATATCCCATACGACACGATTGTTCCAGGCGGCGCCCTGCTCGATGTGCTAGCGGAAATGTGCCCAAATGGCGACCGCGAAGGCTATGTCTTCTACCTCTATACCAAAGCCCAATTGACCGGCGCCTCGGGCGCAGTCTCGGCCACAGGGCGGCTCTCCTGCACCGACTACCCAGCCTGCACGTCCTACTATCCCAACACATACTGGGTGCTCACCTACCGCTGCACTAAGTGCCCATACACGCCCCCGCCCCCTCCCCCGCCGCCAACAGTCCGTTACTGCCCCGTCGGCACGGCCTTCGGATACAGCACCTCCCCGCTCTCTCCAGCCCTGAACTCCCTCGTCCCCAAGCCAAATACCTGTAACCGCTGGGGCTGGTACGTCACACCCACAGCGGCGCAGCTCAGCGCCGGAATAGGCGGCCCGCTCTACGTTGGCGCCGGTGGCAATGTCATCAGCAAGGCAACGAATGTAGGGACGTGGTCGGCGAAGTCGCAAGGTACAGACGTCTTTGTTACGTATGCGCTCACCGGCCCGTATTATCCTGACCAGGTCCATGTCGATATCGGTTGCATGCCATTCAAGAAGTGTGCGCCGGGGCAGTATAAGTACGGCAACGAGGCGTTGGCCGGCACGGGGAAGTCGACGTTTACCACGCCGGCGGGCGCACTGAAGGTGCCGACTTGTTCGACGGGGGTGTATCTTATTGTGCATGCGGCTGTTGATACAGTCGAGACAATCCCGACTACAAGCCAGTCGTCAACTTGCCATGCGCCGCTAGCCAATTAGATTGATGATGATATGGGATGAGAGTGGGAAGTCCCACTGTCCAGGAATTGTAAACTATTACAGTAGGATGAAAGGGGAAGGAAAAGTTACTATTTCGCCCTTTCCGTCTCGTTACTCGTGCGGGCAGGGTTCGCTGACTACTAGGTTAGATTACCATGCTCATAGTGACTGTCTGTTCCGTTTTGCCTGTTAATAGCATGTATATTGCCCAAAGAAAACGAAGTTATACTTAATAAGTTATACACCTTACTTTCTATTTCATCTTTATGTAGATTACTTTACCTGTGGTTAAGAGGCCTTGGTATAATATGTATCCTTACTTAGACAATAGCCTCCATCCCGCTAATAGGTGTAGCTTGGGATATAAGCCCCTTGCCGCCTCAAGGGCGATCGTGGGGTAAGGCGAGGGTGGGCAGGGACACCGGGGTGAGGCGACGTAACGTTTTTGTGGACAATTCCGTGTCTATCTTACTGTCAGTCTCGCGTCGAGTTTTAAACCCATACACAGCCCACCGCAGTAACCAAAACACAGCCCTCCTTCCGCTATGCCTATCACTGACCTAACAGAGCCTCCGTCTCGCCACTCCCCACCTTCACCTCATCCCCCCGTCTCCTCCTCCAATACCCCGCAAACAAAAGCAATCCGCCCTGCACAGCAGCAAAGACCCCATTAGCCACAACCGGATGCCCATAGTTAAAATACCAGCTCAAGAAACTGTCATCCCCAAAAAGCGGATCCCACGCCTTGGCATAGACCACCCGCCATACCCACGACACCGCGACAAGAGTAAACACCACCGTCTGTGCCGCTAGTCCCCATAGGCTGAGCGCGGACTGGGTACCGTGGTGGTAGTGGTGGTACGTCTGAGCCGCCTGGAGGAAGAAAGAGAAGCCGCTGAGAAGGGCGAGGAGGGGGTTGATGAGGATGGCGTGGAAGAATGCAAATGTCTGTTGATAATCCTGTCGCGGCCAGGACGTGCTGTTGGGGGTTCCACCCACTAGGTCGATTGCTTCGGGAACAAGGGAGATGAGGAGGAATAGGGCGTATATATTAATGTAGGGGCGGCTGTTGTGACCGGGGGAGAGGTGGAGGCATAGGGAAAAGCTAGGGACGCTGAGTTAGGGGCGGGTGAACGGGAGGGGGGTGTGGGGAGGGACTTACAGGACTAGGAATAGAAGCCAGGTCACGAGGGTTTGGACAAAATTGAGCCAGTCGCCGGTACTGAGGGGGTTATGGGTGAAGGTTCCCCCGGCTGATTCGGGGACATTAACTGTCACGTACGCCTCGAGCGATAATTGCTCGGTTGCCACGAGAAGGTTGGCTAGTACATAGCCGATGGAGATGCCTGTGCTGTCTTTTTTGGACCAGAGGTGGTATATCTGTGGAAGAAATGAAAAGGTTGTCAGGACGATTAAGACGCTGGAGAATGTCAGCGATATGTAGATATGGATTTGTAGGAGAGAAAGTAGCGCACATTCGGAGGGAATCGGGGGCCTCTGTATACGCCATCCTAAAGGTGTTTAAGGTGACAACATCCCTCTTTTACTGTGAGTGATAGTCCCCGTAGGTTGGGTATGATATTGAGTTGTTGATGTTGGATCCAACACCACCAGAGCGGGGTGGCTTACTAACCATCGCCAGGGTGATTCTGGCTGACCAAAGAAGAGAAGTAATCGCCAATCCCACGGGCCCGCCCGACCCCAGTCGGATGTCGTGTCTCGCGTCGCAAATAATAATGAGTTACATGGCTACTATCACAACGGCAAATGCCATTTCTCAGACTGTTGGCTAGCAACAAATCCTTTGGTCTCGGCCTCTGCAAGATCAGATAAGTGCTCTATGGACCACGTTAGGTGTACAATCTCGAAAACTACATAAAGCGTGGATCGGTGTTAATATAGTCCTATTATTCCACACATCCTCTCCCAATCGAAGTCCCAGCCTTCACATCATCATACTCCGACACCAATTACCACGAGTTCTAACCAAACACCGCCATAACTCCCTCTCCTTCCCCTCACTCCCTCTGCGCTCTCTCTCTCTCTACAAACTTGCCCCAAACCCAATATACATCACAACAAAAACGCCAACACACCACAGTTCCCTCCCAGCCCCAATCGCTGCCCCGACGGGCGCCACAACCTTCCACCCCGCCACCACACCTTCGGAGAAATTCGTATTCACCTCCCTAAACGCGACTGTGCTCAGATTCCCACACTGGGCATTGAGCGCCTGATCGAACTTCAGGTTCTTCGCGGTGAACTCCACGGAGGCGCGATCGAGGATGACGCGTGTGGGATCGGTGCCTTGGGGCGAGGCTTGGAGGAAAGCGGCGCGGAGGGTGGAGTTGCTGTCGATGGCGGTGTAGTTTGCGATGCGGGAGTAGTCGGCGCAGGTTATGGTTTGGATGGGAGCTTGTTGTTGTTGGCGGATTTCGAGGTTGGCGTTTGGTGAGGGAGAGGGGAGGGCGAGGGTGAGAGGGGCGAGGAGAAGGAGGGTTGCGCTGAGGAGTGGGAACTGCATTCTGAGGTTCTTGGAGCTGGGGCTTCGAGTGTTGTTGGAGATGGGTGATTATTAGACGTGGTGAGAAGTGGCCGAAAATATTCGAATAGGTATGAAAAAAAAGTCGCAGACTGTAAATTCGAAGAAAGAAGATGGCCAGCCACAAAAAGAAAAAGAGATGGAATTGAATCGACACAGTCGAAAACCAGAGAGCGAACAAGACAGAAGAAATACAATGGTAGAAAACGGGGTACCTGGGCCTTCATCTATCCTTTAAACCTCACCTCACCTTCCCGATTCATCTCCACAAGTCCGAGGCCCATAACGACCAAGCATAGCTGTAACGTGATGGCTTGCCCGAAGTTGAAAATTTGTATCAGACAGACGGAACTTTTGGTGGTGGGAGTTCACAAGTTGGGGAAGCGGGCCGCTTATGGAACGCTCCTGAAACCCGAGTTTGTCTTGGAGTCTGTCTCGGCAAAGGCTGGGGCCGACGCCATAGTAACAGCACCACTTTGGATGTTTTGTATCCTTGGCAATTGAGAGATCAATCCATAAAATCACGACCTGTGAATTTATGAGTGAGAGACAAGAAAATAATTTGGTTGTTGATGTTGTGTATTTATAGGTACAGTTTCGTGCGACTAATCTACAGGATTGCTTGAGATCGGGGGATTAGTAGTTGGGTTGGTGATTACTCGCGAATACCCACTGTTGTGTGTGTTCTGCCCCAACCATGAGTTTTGCCAGTTCATGAACCAGTTCAACTCACGGTTGGGAAGATATATACAGATGGTTTATGTACGCTTAGCGACGTCCTCGAGGAGCGCATTGGCAGCGAGCTTTCCGAGGTTGTTCGACGCCAATGGCGAGTCTCCCGTAATAACATATCGGTCCCGATGCGTCTCAGCCGGTGATGCTCTTATTCCGCAGTGTGATTCCAAGCTTGCGAAGCCTCTCGCCAACATACCATGGCATTTTGCTAGGGATATAGCCTATGTCGACGTTTGCATTGGTGTCTAATGAATCGGGGAAGACGACAATTTCGTAGCCGTCGTAGATGAACTTGCTGCCTTTGGGCTTGCCAACATCGGCGGCAAGCATTGCCGCCGGGCCGTGGCAGAGTGTAATTAAGAAGCGCTGATTCTCGTCTCCCCATCGCAGGATCTTGCCGACAGTTTCCGAAAAAGGGACATCGTTCATCGCGCCGTGGCCACCGGGGATGAAGGTTCCAATGTACGGCGTATCCTTTGTGAACCCCTTGCCACACACATCGTGGAGGTTGAGCGGACTGCGAATCTTCTCCTTATACTTCTCATAGATGCCCTTGACAGCCTCGTCCTTCTGCGGAAATGCCCACATCTCGAGCTTCACCGGATCTCCTGAGATTGTGGCTATGTCGATCTCGAATCCGGCGGTGTCGAGGTGGAGCAACGGCAGGAGCATTTCAACTGGGTGGTTGCCCGTCGAGAAGAACTTTCCATCCGCCATCTTCAGATAGCGCTCCTGCGTGGCGATGAGAAGAATTCTCCACTTGCCGCCTGTGTATGCATTTGGATAGTTGGCGGAATCAAAATCCGTCTTCGTAGAAGTATACTGTGTGAGGGAATATGGAGACGGAAACCAGGCGTCAGCCTCTGCCTGGTCTGCAAGGAGGGAACCGGAATGGTGAGGCGCACTTAAAGCTTTAACAAATCGACGTCAACGGTGACGTAATTGAATATTAAAGTATTGAATTTACAGTGGTTGAGTTTGAATAAGAGTGTACTATGTTAAGAGAAAGTATCTAAAGGGTGGGTTGAATAGTATATACATTAGAGATGAGAATATAAAATATTAACTATAGTAGATGGTCGCGTTAATTTGCAATGTAAGATAGATGCCAAGTAAAAGGTCTAACTATATTAAAGACTCTATTAGCCTCGTAGAAAACTAGGCTCTAGGGACATTATTAAATAGGAAATAAATAATACTGTAGCACATTAGCTTCGGGTCCTGCATTCCAACTGTGGTTAGTATCTCTTTTCCATTCTCTATAACGCGCGTGAAGAAGTGCCGTATTCATATCCCCTACACTAGCGCTAGTGCGGGGTAAGGTGGGGCTCAACTCTAACTGCTAACCCATTCTCCTCTATACTACCACCGAAGTAGAATAGACTTCTTATTTCCCCGCTTCCCCATACTACTACTATCACAGTATCCCCATCAATCTCGGTTGTGACAGTCCTCGGTTGTGACGCTTTTCGGTTGCGACACTTTGATGCCTTACTATTCGCCTCCTTCACCAATGAATTAGTTAAGAGAAATAATGTCTAACCTGTTCCATAGACATATATAAATGTAGCTGTTAGGCGTCGTCCAGACCATAAGACCTCTCATCATCCCTCTTAACCCACGTCTATCACTGCGTCGTGTCACCAAGGAAGCAGCGTGTGAAATATTATTCTTATCTTAAGAACCTCTTTTATGTTCTAAGTCTTGTAGTTGGCGTCGTTTACATAAATCTCCCTGGGCCTAATCATCATCATGACAATCGCCGATACTACGAACGGCAAGATGGACATAGACCAACTGGAGATGGCTCGCAACGAAAGTGCTATGCCGAACTCCGAGTCTGAGAAGGGTCTGACACACCATTTTGACTCTGTACTTGACAAGAAAACATTGTTTAGGCTGGATATTCTGCTGGTTCCTCTTCTAGCTTCGATGTATCTATTGGCGTTTCTAGATCGAGCAAATATTGGAAACGCTCGTGTTGCTGGCCTCCAGAAGGACCTTGGCCTCTCCGATACCCAATATCAAATTGGTAAGCCCTTTTTTTCCCCCAATAGAATATATATGGAAGGTTTCAGGGGCTGACACCCTTTTCAGCCATCACCGTCACCTACGTGCCATATATTGCGGCTGAGTTACCGTCGAATCTCATCCTCAAGAAGATCGGACCGCGGATAATGCTTCCAGGGATGGTGCTGGCGTGGGGTATTGTGACAACGCTTCAGTCCCAGATAAAGACGTACTCAGGCCTTCTTGCATGTCGCTTCTTTCTCGGTCTCTGCGAAGGTGGCCTATTCCCAGGCATTGTCCTCTATCTATCTGGCTTCTACCGGCCTCATGAACTGCAAGTCAGGATTGCCCTGTTTTTCTCCGCCGCCGCGCTCTCTGGTGCCTTCTCTGGTCTCCTTGCCGCCGGTATTCAGCAAATGAATGGCATTGGCAACATGCACGGATGGCAGTGGATTTTTCTCCTAGAAGGGCTTTTTACCGTCTGTTTCGCATCCCTGTGTTTCTGGGCCTTGCCAAATAATCCACAAGGTGTGAAGACTTTCACAAAGGCACAAGCTGACCACTGTGATTACCGACTTACTCTCGATGCAAACTCTGTCGAGGGGGCGAAACTATCTTGGAAATCTTTACTCTCTACTTTCAAAGACCTGCATGTATGGATGAACGTTATCGCCCTCTTCTGCAATGGTTGCAGTCTCTTTGGCCTTGCATACTTCACGCCTACCATCGTTCAGACACTCAATTTCAACGCAACCAATACGCAGCTTCTCACCGTACCCCCTTTCATCATAGCTTTCATCGTCACGATGATCACGGCTTATACGGCAGATCATTACAAGCAGCGAGGCCTAACCGCAATAGCCACCACACTAGTCGCCATTATCGGCTTTGCACTCTTCATAACTGCCAAAGGAATTGGGCAAAAGTATACGGCGCTGTGCTTCCTGATTACTGGCGTATATTCCTCTGCACCATCTATGATATCCTGGATTCCCAACAACTCAGCCTCCCATACGCGGCGCGCCACGGCAGTCGCGCTCGGCTTTATCATGACCAACGCGGGCGGCATTCTCAGCACATGGATATATCCGAAGAAAGACGCTCCACAATACGAGTTCGCGGCAAAGCTCAACCTGTCTTTCTGCGTAGTGACAGTAGTATTGCTGGCAGCGAACCTGGTTTGGCTCAAATCTCTGAACCGAAAGAAGGTGACCCATAGGGAGCACTTACTGAAGGATGTTGCACACCTGTCATTGGTAGAGCAGAGGGAGGCGCTAGGCGATCGTCATCCTGATTATAAGTATACTTTATAAGCGGAATGATAGATAGTAGAATAAATATACATTTATATGCCAAGCATTTACTAGATTCTGCACCTTACACCATGAAGTGCTATACAAGGATAATGTGCCATAATTATAATAGAACGTTTGATACAGACTAGCAACCTAATATAAAATGTACGATCATTGTAAATATAGCTTCATGTAAATTAACCTACGCATAATCAAGCCCAAAACGAACGGTTTTAGAAGAAAGTGTTCATGTCTCCAAACCCCCTAAAGCATCCATCGTTGTCATTTCATAATGGGGCCACAATTTCATTATTACTATACACTTATTTTACTTCTTCGGAGCACATTTACTGATTAATGTTCCGAAACGAAGATTCCAGCCATACCCATCCCAGTTCCGACACACATAGATGTAACCGCAATTCTCTTATCCTGCCTCCTTAACTCCGACAACGCAGTCACCACTTGACGTGCACCGGTGCAGCCAAGAGGATGACCTAACGCAATAGCACCACCTCGTGGATTGACCTTTGCCTTATCCAGAGCTAATTTCTCCACACAATAAACACCCATAGATGCGAAAGCCTCATTGATTTCAAAGACGTCGATATCCTCCTTGGCCAGCCCAACCTTGCCCAAAATCTTTGGAATGGCATAGCTTGGGCCGATACCCATGATCCTTGGTTCAAGACCAACAACTGTAGCGCCGGCGAACTTCCCAACTATCGGTTGGCCGAGCTCTATTGCGCGCGAGCGCTTCATCAGGAGAACAGCAGCAGCACCATCAGTTATCTGAGAGGCGTTACCGCCAGTGGTCCGACTTGGTTTCCACTGGGGGAACGCGTTGCGGATTTTGCCTAGAGATTCAGCCGTGGTTCCGTATCGAATACCATCGTCCTTGCTGATGGTGACTTGATTTGCCTCTCCAGTCTTTGGATCCTTTATTGTGACAACGATGGGAGTGATCTCGTCGTCGAACCAACCCTCCTTCTGTGCCTTCTCAGCTTTTTGATATGACTCGGCCGCAAACTGATCCATAGCCTGGCGGCTGACATCAAATTGGCCAGCAACCTCCTCGGAAGTATATCCCATAGACATCTGGTTCTGCGATGCAATTGGGTGATTCATGATCTTCTCGCCCATCTTTGGTGCGCCATCATCTGGAGTTGTGGACATGGACTCGGCACCAACGGCAACACCAACGTCGATAGATCCGGCCGAGATCTGATTGGCAATGCCTTGGATGGCAAGGAGGCCGGATGAACAGAAGCGGTTGGCTATTGAAGCAGCGGTGGTGATAGGGAAACCGGCAGCCAGGACGGCTGAGCGGGCAACATAGGCTTGACCGCTACCAAGGCAGTTGCCAACACAGACATCTTCAACGAGGCTTGGGTCTAACTTTGATTTTTCACGAACTTGAGTTAGGATAGCGATAAGCAGGTCATCAATTGGTGTGTCCTTCAAGCCGCCTTTGCGGGCCTTTGTGAGAGGAGTGCGGATGGCAAGGGTGATAACCTGTCATCAATGTAAGAGTCTGATTAAAGTACATACTACGGAAGAACCTACTATGTCGTCCGGATTCTTTTGCAAGAGCCTAGCTTTTCCATCAGCAGGCGAGCCTAGGTGGCCCATGACCGAACTGAGACGTGATTGTGCCGAACTCATAATGTAAATTATCAAAAGCAAGAGGTATATGGAAAAATATAGTTAATACAGCTTACAGGAATGTAATAAATACCGAAATCTACCATTAAAATATAAATAAGCTCTAAAAATTGGATCGTCGGTAGTGACCACATTTGCGCCTCGGCTGTCGGCAGCGAGATTCGCGAACTTGCCGCAAACCCCACATACCGACCCCAACCCCAGATTTGAGATCAGTCTAATTGCCTGTCCCTGATAGCTAGTCCGCGCTAATGATCCCGAATCTAAATTTAAGTGCTGTTATGCTATCTGCATTATTCTTAATTGCAAAACGGCAGTTGGACTCGGGATGTTACCACTGACCGAGACCGAGGAATGTTCGGCTGTGACCATGCCAAATGATATATATGAATTTGCAGGTAGGATATGTACATTTTGGTTCTGCTAAAGACTAAATCGTGTATTGATTTCCCTGCATTTTTGTTCAATTGACGATTCCTCACCACTCGAGATGAACATCCAGGCTCTTTCCTTCGCTGGGGCAGCGTTGGTTGCCGGTGGCTCCTATATCAATGCCAGGTACGGTATCGAAACAGATATTCGCGAGATTAAGCGTGAAAATAATGGTGTAAAACGACTGTTTGAGAACTTTTCGCAATTGGGAGAAAGCTGTACAATATACAATGTGTTCTCGAGAGCGGATCCGACATCTGATGCCTTGTGGTTCGAGGGTCAAACGTGGACATTCGGGCAGTTGAAACATGGTATGTGCTCTCGTGTCCATGATTCGATTTTGGCTAACAAGAATCAGAGGTTGACAGGCTTTCGTCTTTCTTGCATGAGAAAGGAGTCCAGACAGGTGACTTTATTGGAGTTTTCATGTCGAATTCCCCAGAAATGGTTATGACTATTCTTGCGCTTCAAAAACTCGGCGCTGTTGCTGCATTAATAAATACCAATTTAAGAGGTACGTAGAGAGGATGTTCGCAAAAGCCATACTAAAAAATAAATATAGATGATCCATTAAACCACTGTTTAAGTGTATCGAATTGCAGTCTCGTTCTTTCTACGCCAGAACTATCCGATGCCTTGACTTGCTCTTCACCACATTTCTCTCTGAACTTCGTCGCTTTTCCAAATACCCCTGCACCTCAGAATCCCGGCATCACCTTGGTTACGCCGTCAGACCTCCCAACGACGCCGGTCGCACTCCCGACTACTAAACGTTCTCTGAAAGATCTCGCATGTCTGATATATACCTCCGGAACAACGGGCAAGCCCAAAGCTTGTGCAATACGCAATGCGCAAATGATCACCACGGGCACAATGCATTCCCATGATTACGCAAAACCTCAAAAATATTTCCCCTTACGCACTTACTCTGCTCTGCCACTTTTTCACGGAACTTGTCTTTTTACCGGATTTTGTTACTCCTTCGGAAATGGGTCGTGTTTCGTCTTGGCGAGGAAGTTCTCAGCATCACGATTCTTCAAAGACGTAACTGAATCTCGTGCTACGAGGATTCTGTACGTGGGTGAGTTATGCAGGTACTTGGTCAATTCGCCACCAAGTCCGTACGATAGGGGCCACAATTGCATAGTAGCTAATGGCAACGGCCTGCGTCCGGAGATTTGGGAGAGGTTTAAGGATCGCTTTGGCATACCAGAAATAAGGGAGTTTTACCGTTCGACTGAGGGACTAGGAAAGTTCGATAACTTCGGCTTCGGTGCATGGGGTGCAGGAAGGCTTGCATATGGCGGTCCGGTCAGAAGGTGGTATGAAAACGATACTTTCATCGTCAAATTCGACACGCAAACTGAGCTACCCTACCGGGATCCAAAAACAGGATTTTGTGTAAAATGCAGGTTGGGAGAGGCTGGTGAAGTTATTGGGCGCGTGAAAGACCGAGGTCTGCTCACGGAGTATTTGGGGAACTCATCAGCGACCGAGGAAAAGCTCATTACGGATGTGTTCGTAAAGGGAGATCTATTTCAAAAAATGGGCGATCTAGTGATTCAGGATAGCGATGGATGGGTGCATTTCCATGACCGCATTGGTGATACTTTCAGATGGAAGGGAGAAAACGTTAGTGCAGGCGAGGTAAGAGACCATATTGCGGCATTGGAGGATGTGGAGGATGTCGTTGTGTACGGAGTTGCCTTGAATGGATATGATGGGAAAGCAGGAGCAACGGCCATCACATTATTGAACAACGATGAGACGAGGTTCATGAAGAAATTGTATGGATCTCTAAGGAAGACTGGCCTCCCCATTTATGCGATCCCGCGGCTGGTCCGAATTACCAAAGAGTAAGTCATACTGACATTTGACTCTGTTAAGACGAAGTTACTAATAATTCACAGAATCTCAACTGGTGTAACATTCAAACAAGCCAAAGGTGATTTTTTGAAAAAGTCTTGGATTGAGGGCGAGGGCGGAGATCGTGATGCTCTCTATTGGCTCAATGGGGAGCGGTTCGAGAGGCTGACGGAAGATGCGTGGGCCGTTATTGCTCAAGGAAAAGCAAAACTGTAAATCAAATAATAGGCATGTTCTAGATTCTGTTAAAAATTACACCAATAATATATCACCCATAGCGGGTAAATAAACTTCCGACATAAAAAAAGTGGAGTTACCCCTCATTTCTCCACGGATACCCCAGATACGCGGCAGATGGAGTCGGGTTGTGGCCGGACTCCACTGTGGTCGTTGAGCACATTTGCACCAGAATGAGTTCTAGTATTCGGACACCGGTGTAATGTTATGGGGCAAGTTGCCTAGCATATGACTAATTGCTGACTCCCATAGGTGTCCGCGCTCGCATCCGCTTAGTGTCCGGACAACAGTGTCCGAATACTGGAACTCCATCTCCATCATTCCCCACACCAGCACAAACCTTACCCCGCAAGGACCATTGCAATTCTCCACACTTCTACAACTTCCTAGATTTGTTTCAATTGACGGAATAAGGTATATATCGACATTAGATCGGTGATATCTCCTTGTAAGCGACGGGCAATTGCCCCCAACATCTGCAATTATTATAATGCCCCGGCAAATCATTCCGGCTGGGCTTGATAGTGCCGCCCAGATCGCTGCACCGCCCACTTCAAAACGAAAAGCCAGGAAATTAGGTCTCAATGCAAAGGGACAACCTATCAAGCGGAGGGCTTCAAAGGCATGCCAGATATGTCGGGCACGAAAAGTTCGCTGTGATGTCGTTGAACATGGTGCGCCATGCTCAAATTGCAAATCCGGTGCGATTCCGTGTACCGTGCCAGAAACCAAGCATAAGAAGTACGTCTCCAAAAAAGACTCCAAGGCTCTAATTAATAGCGATTCGATAGGAGGACCTCCCTGAAAATCTCAGGAGTCAACGGCCACCATAGCCATTCACGCTCTCGTTTACACAGCTCGTTGTCGCGGACAGATGCTTCCAACGACGGCGCCGATCCGATCGATATCTCCAGTCCAAATATTGATGACAATTCGAGCCGATTCTCAAGCTCACCTAGCGACGAAGATGAAAGTGACAGTTCCACTCCAGATATGCCCCACCCTTTGGGTTAGTTGCTACATGGTCCATTCGCCTTGATAGCCAAGTTAACGTATTTTAGTCTCAGGCAAAACTCGATTGGGACAGCCCCTTAGCTTCGACGATATTGTCAGTTCCGTAGGCATTACAAGCGACCTTCGAGCGTCTCGGATAAAATCGATTTCTCCACCACCAATTGCCACCGCCATAGATTCTGAGATATCTCCACGAGATTTGTCCTACGGCTTTCTCCCAGCATATATTCAGCCACTGCCAACATGCATGGCAGCAGAGGATATGATGCACCTATGGAATAAAGGAGCTACAGTTATTCCAGAAATCGCCTTTCGGAACGAGCTTCTTTGGAGCTATATCGAATTTGTGCACCCATACATGCCGTTGCTTGACGTGCACGACTTCTTACAAATTGTGGACGAGGGAACTGGCGAAAACGGCAGAGTGAGCCTACTTCTGTTCCAAGCTGTCATGTTTGCAGGGGTTGCCTTTGTGGATAGGTCATATTTGACTGCGGCCGGATACCCCACGAGGAGATCTGCACGGAAAGCCTTTTACCTTAAGACCAGGGTATGTATGCTCTGCAATTACCATTTCCCATAAGTTTGACATTTCTAGGCGCTCTATGATTCTGACTACGAGTCCAATGTTGTGATTATGGTCCAATCCCTTCTCCTCATGTCTTTTTGGTTAGAAACTCCGGACGGCCAGAAAGATACCTGGCATTGGATAGGTGCCGCAATTTCGTCGGCAAATTCAATAGGACTCCACTGCAATCCCGTCAATTCGACCACAGACGTTAAGACACAAAAATTATGGAAGCGGATTTGGTGGTCATGCCTAATGAGGGATCGTCTTGCTGCACTCGGTCTGCGGAGAATCCCACGGACAAAAGATGACCATGATGTGCCAATGCTCACATTAGCTGACTTCGATATCCGCCCATTAGCCGCCAATAATACAATAATACCATCCAAGTGCAAAATGATTAGAGACATGGAGATGCAAAAAGATCTAGCTATGCTATGTATTTCCCAAGCCAAGCTTAGTCTTTGTATCAGCCATGTTCTCAGCACTCAATATTCAGTCTTGATAAGAGACCAAGGTATGGCTGCAAACCAAGACCGGAACACTCGGCCGAGCGCAGTGCTATTACCAAGGAATCTCGAGCAAACCAAAGAAGTCAATATTTGTGACAGCGAACTTGCTGATTGGGTCCAGAGCCTTCCATCCCAGTGTATCTCCAAGGATCCTACTTTGGAAGAGATAGAGGGCGGTGCCTCCACTGTTATTGTACAGCGTACCCTGCTCCACATGTTTTACTACGCCACTCTTGCCGCACTACACAGGCCACACCTCCAAAGGCACGGCAAGCTGCAAGAAGACTCTCGAACAAAGGTCCACAAAGCTTCTTGTGAAATTACACGAATGTCACAGTCGTTACATAAGGCTGAGCTTACCGGCTACCTCTACAACGGTGGCCTCACTGTCCTCCTACCAGCCATTATCATCCACCTCCTCGATCTCAAATCCCCCGACGAGGTTATCCGCTATAAAGCTCTCCAGCGATTTTGTCAGTGCATGCAAGTCGTCGAGAAGCTCCGAGAAAACTATGCCATCATCGACTCCGAGACACAATTCCTTGACGCTGCAATTCAAAAATCACACATCAACATCGATATGCACTTGATATCATCTAATGTCTCGAGCGCAGAGATATTTCGACCAAAACGAACTGTGCAGAGTGTATTGGAGCTAGTTGCTGCAGGCCGAGCAGCGCGCTTCACGCCTCCACCAGAGAAGAGCGAAGTTCAGTTTTCGATGCCCGATTATTCCACGACAGCCAACAGCATTGGAGGCGAGCCCCCCGCGTTATTCTCTACAGCCAATTCCATCCTCTCCAGTACCTCAGACGGCTTCTCATTAAGTAACGATGATAGCACGAGACACACAATTGGTTTTATAGATAGGAGGGAAGAGACTCTTGGTCATCGTTGTGGTGAGGGGCTGCTAGATACGTCGAATGGCTTTGAAAACGAGACCGGGTTTACGGCTTGTGAGGAGTGGGGAGGGTTAGCGTTAAACGACAGTTTGGGAATGACTGGCGAGTTGGGAGGTTTCATTACAGAGACGGATTTGATGAATTATGATGAGTTAGCAGATGGCTACGATTGGGCTACAGGAAACCCCCTTGGTAAAGGGCAAGAACTCGGGAGGGAGTGTAGCGAGGAAAGGCACGGTAAGACAGCGAAGGAGTTAAGTGAGGAGGATATGGCAATGTCCTTTCTCATGGAATGGTGCGAGGGTAACATCGATTAGATTCCAGTTCTAACCTGGTTACAATTCGCGGACGCGGTACGCAACCCGGGATTTTAGGATATTTCTCATCTTGTAAATTCATTGTAAATATATCCCGTATATTGCAGAAATCAGCGCCAAATGAGACAATAGATGCGCCTCACATGTGAACGCCACGCTCTGGGTGTTGAGATGCAAGCTCTATTGGCAAGATTGACTAGGCTGTGACAGAGGTAGACGTTCTCTTTAGTGCAGATGCTGCTGACGCACGACCGCAATAGGCTCTCTTCTATAGGAGGCCGCTGAGTGATACAACTATATAATTTCTATTGATAGAAACCTAACAGTAATCTGTAACTAACCTTACGTGAAGACGATTCCTCCATCGACAACGATATTCTGCCCTGTCACGAACTCCGAGTCAGGCCCGCAGAGAAACCCTGCAACGACTTTGGAGACGTCTTCTGGCGCGCTGACTCTGCCCATAGCCGTTAGCTCCGTGACGAACTTGTGAACCGTCTCACCCTTTTGGCGGCCCTGAATCTTGCCTAGCGTCTCGTCAATGCGGTCCCACATTGACGTTCCCACGATACCGGACGCGTAGCAGTTAACGTTTACCTTGTGCTGCGCCATCTCGATAGCGAAGACTTGCGTCAGGCTCCTAACTGCCCCCTTCGAGGCGCAGTAGTGGGCTAACAGGGGGAACGGCTTGTACGCCGCGATTGATGACGCGCCTAAGATTTTGTACCCAGTGCTGCCCTCGGGGACGGGGCCTTGTGCAATCATCTGCCGTGCAGCGTAAGTGTAACAGTTCCAGACGCCAGTGAAGTTGACGTTCATTGTCTGCGTCACGTCTTCACCTCTTCCATCATGGAGCTGCCGTCGCATATGTGAATTCGAAATGACGGAGTGCAAAGTTGATGTGGACTGTTGCGTTGGTAACATTTGCAAGGACGAAGAAGACCTTGGAAAAATTTGCGTACCTAATCATCCACCATCCGAATGCAAAGAAGTCGGTCGTGCCTGTACGGATGATAACGAGTGTTGTGGTGATGATGCGAGATGCGGGCGAGCGAAGAACAACTGGGATCCACTACTGTGCATGAAGAGGTTGTGCAAAACATCAGGACAACCTTGTTCAGAAGAAAGTTGTTGTCCAGGGTTGAAATGTAATGGGGATGGGGTTCATAATGGGTTGCCACGATGCATAAGTAAATAAGGAAGAACAGATAAAACAGACTGGTTTGATAAATAAATAAAATTGCGGAGACTACAGCCCTTACTTTCTACTGTATCAAGCTGAAGAAGAAATACAATTGTGAAAACACCCGTAGTAATACCCACAAGAACAATTCCCACTCAGAACATAAACAAGCCATCTCCCCTCCTTGTATATCCCATAACTAACTTCTACCCAACCTCACCATCCCTCTGTTAAGCACCCTCTTCGCCCTCCTCTTCATCATCTTTCTCACCTTCTTCCCCATCCTCCTCTTCACCCTCTTCCATTTCGCCATCTTCTTCTTCGCCCTCTTCCTCTCCATCCTGCACCTGCACCTGAGCCTTCAACTCCTCAATTTTTCTCTCCAGCTTTGTCACCTCAGCCCTTGACGCCTCCAGTTCTCCCTCATAGCCCCCGCTTTCTCCCTTCGCTTGGGCCAACTGAGCCTGCAGATCATTAACCTGCTTCTTCAACCCCTCAACTTCCGCGCCATTCGCCCTGGTTGGGGTACTCTTCCCTCTGTTCAACAACTTCCTAATCTCCTCCCTCAGCGCCTCCTCCACCCCATCCCTCCTCTTCTTCAACTTCTCCTTCTCCCTCACCAACTCCATCCCCATCTCTGAATTCTTCTTCTCCAAAACCCTACATCTTGACTTAAACAACTCCATCTGCTTCCTTTCCCCCGCCATCGCATCCTTCTCCGCCTGCACCTTCCCCCACATTTTCAGCACATCCTCCTTCTCTCCATTCGCCCACACCCCCTCTGGCACCAGCGCTTCGACATCTTTCTTCAACGTCTCCACCTCCGCCTCTGCCATCTCCGCTCTAATCCTCAACCCCTCCGTCTCTCTCAGCGCGGCCCCCTTCTTGCGTTCCCACTCGCTTGTCCTCGTCCCAAACCCAGGCTGCGTACATGCAACCACCGTCGGGCGCCCGACCACCTCGCTTGCCGGCGGTTCATCGGGGATAGGGGTCACAAAAATAGTCTTCCCACCCCTCAATGCCCGATACCTCGTCGTGATCACCACATCCAGCAACCCCATCCCCGAGTCCCTCACTGCCTTGTATCTAGCAGAATTTCGCAGGTGCCCCCAGATCTTGGTGTACGTGTCAGAGGTCGTGTTGATGATGAACTTGTGCTGTGCGGCGATGAGGGGCGCCTCGATCTGTTCGGGGTGTTCGATGTTGAGTTTTAGCTCTGCGGGGATGGTGGCTTCGCCCGCTAGGAGACCGAGAGCTTGCCCGTAGTCGCGGTCTAGGACATGGAGGCGCCCAACGAGGGTGCGCATAAAATGGATGAGCTGCCCGATGTATGTCTGACGGCGCGGATCAGAGGCGGGGATGTCGAGTGGGAGAGCAGCGAGCAGCCCGCCGGAGGTGGAAAGCGCGGCGTCAATCTGGAGGAGGAGCTCATCGGCGTGGGCCATTAGGCGGTTGATCTGTGAGTGTGGCAGCGGGTTGACGCCGGGGCGGAAGGTAGCAGGTTCGCTGCCTTTAGTGATGACTTTTACAGTGGCAAGGGGGCAGGCTTCAGTTGATGCGGAGAACCCGCCGGAAGGGTCGGGGTGGGCGATGAGTTGGTTGAGGATGTTGGTCAAGGGTTCGTTTTCGGCGGGGTCTCTAGAGCGGTAGGGTGAGGAGAGATCATTGAGGAATTCGAAGGCGTCGGCGCTGGAGTAGAAGTCCGGCGGGAGCGAGGCGTCGTCTTGGACCTCGGATGTGGGGTCCTGGAGGGCGGCATTGTCAGTGAGGGTCGCGCGCGAGCTAATGGTCATGGAGCGTATGAGGAGCAGGAGGCTACGGGCGTGCGCCTTGAGTTCCGCGAGAGTGGGAGCGGTGTTGGCGCGGCTGTCGACGTCCTTGGGATCGGCCGCGTCGTGGGTGGTGAGGTAGCTGCAGTTTACATGGGCAAGGGCCCTGGCGAGATCGGGGTTTTGGCGTAGGAAGATGGATTGGTAGGGGGGTGCAAAGGGGGTTTGGTTGACGACGGGGTCAGGGAAAGGGTAGGAGGTGGAGGCGAGATCGATGGTGTTGTCTGGTAGGGGACCGGTGCCGCGGTAGTGGGTGAGGCGCTGGCGCTTTGCGGAGTTGGTGTTTTCATTACTTTCCGTGCTTGCCGAGCGCTTTGAGGAGTTGGTCAGGGCGGAGGATGAGGAGTTATTGTTTCCGGTGGACTCTATAGCCAGCGGGTTTGCTGTTGGGAGGGGCAGCCCTCCCCCCAATATCAGCCTTGCTGTGGCAACATTAAGCGGTACTATTGTGTCCGGGTCTGCTGCAGCTAGATCAGCCAGCGTCATCTCAGGAGGCGCTGTGTCGTCAGTAGATGGGCCGGGAACTGTAATCTGCAATGGTCCCGTGTTTGCTGTGGCTGTAGCAGGCTCTGTAGTCTGCGAAGGACCGGTGCTTTCTGTAGCTCCTGTGCCTGGCTCTGCGGCTCCACCGAGCTCGTCATGGGGAAGTGCTGCGTTACCCGACATTGCGATGGGGGCGTATCTGTAATTCTAGTATTGGGCTGTAGAACTCCAACCTGGATAATTCGCGGATTTGTATGAGGGAGTTTGATCAGAAATAACGCGAGATGCCAGCGTAGATGAGAGATGAGCAACAGTGATCAGTAAATGAGGAAGGACGAGGAAAGTTAGAATTGGGAGGCATAATAGATAGCGGCGAAAGTTAACTCAAAAAGAGGAATAAAGAAATACTGATTCCTACGAGGGAACCCGGATGCCGCGAACGGCAAGCCTGAGAGGCTTGTGGAATGCCCATCTCTTTGTCTGCCAACCGTCGCCCCAATCCGGCGAATTCAATGAGCAGTCTCTTTCGACAACAGTATCCCATTGTATGCATGCAGATGAGCTTGCTAGAATGGTTTGTACGGTAGATTGAAAGAGTTGTTTGTTCGGCGGGGTTGAGCTGACGCTGACTATTGGGCTAAGAAACGCAAGCGAGTTTGCGATCTCTCATGTGATATCAAACTGCTCAAGAGAAAAAGCTGTCGCTTGGAAACAAACTCTGCGAGTACCGCTGTATAGTAAATTATATATAAAGAAACATAGACCTATGTTAATATCAGGCGAATGTTCGGAGTTGATTATTTCCTTTGTTTCTTCGCTTCCTCGTCATGACTACAATATAGTCCCCTTTTCCCACTTTGTTTCGTTCTTGAGTTTATTCTTTGCATGTGTGTTTTATATATAATTATTGTTTCATTTGATACATATTAAAGGGGCTGTATTGGAGATTTATACAATTTTTAACACGTGTTTAATCATGTTTTTGCATTTCGTGGGGTATCGAACGATTGTAAGTGATTTGTCTCCGTCTGGATGAGCAGACAGCTATATAATAATACAATTCATTTAGTACATCTGTTCAATGTAGAGGACATCAAATCCTCAGCCTTGCTTTTGGACCCTGGATTTTTTTTTCTATTTTTCAATAGATTAAGGGTTATGTTCTAGAAACTTCTCCTGCCATAAAAGCCCATTTCTCGTCGACATCAGACGACATCACACATAACGTCGGACTACATAATTGGGACTACATAGTTCCTGATATAACAACATCTCTGACAACAATATCAAACATACTATCACCAGCTATGTCAGTGAATGATCTTCCAGCTGTAGACATGCCTACTGAACATATTCAAGAGAGTATTACTGAAATGCAATCCTCGGAATTTGCCAAGAAGTGAGTGCCCAACTTATACAATAATACCACCCTAACATATGCGTTAGAATTCTCCCCTTGTTTTCTGAAGCACCTGTGACTATCTATGTCGGCTCCGTGGACAACAAGTGTCCTCCCGAAGGCCATTTTATGCCTAAGATGTCCATATTTTGCGGCGATGTTCGAAAGAGGTTTCAAGGAAGACATCGAGCAGACTGCGACATTAGAACTGATTGACGGCGTTGTATCGGTTCGAGCGTTCGAAATCCTGGCGCAGTGGCTATGCACTGGTCGAGTCACATTCAGAGAAACAACTCCTGGAGAAGCAATCAGCGACGCAATTGAGTTTAGTCGCTTTGCAGACATGTGCGGAGTCACGGGAACGGAGGACCAGGTTGCCGAGCGCATCAGAGTTATAATTCGAGCCAACCGGGTTAAAATTTACTGGTCTTTTGTAGGGGAAACGGAAACGAATACTCAACATATCACGTCAGAGCATATCATTTCTGCGTCGCAGCTTCCCCGCGGTCATGCCGTCCGAGAGATTCTGGCCATGGCTGCAGTAGAAGGGTACATACAGCGGAAGAGCCACAAGTTTTCAAAGGAATGCTACGATATCCCTGAGTTTTCTGCTGATTTACTCATGGCGGTTAAGAAAACGCTACTGACTCTCACCTCGGGCGGGCACACAATTGATGTCAAGGACCCAATAAGTGAAGAAATATTCGTGCTTCATGGGTCGCTGCCGCTGGATATTCCGAAAAATCAAGCTTGGTAGTGATACTATTGCTACTGCTTTCCATGGTGGGCCTAGTATTGCTGTCTGTGTTGGCGTATAGCTGTTTTTTTTTTTTTCTTTTCTTTTTCTTTTTCTTTGCGGCTGCTGTACGTGCACAGCAATGCCTTGCCTTCTCGGTGGTCGATATAGCCCTGCAGACCTAAATGCTTAGAGGAGAAAAGGGGGGCGCAGGAACGAACACCTCCACATCTATTACGGCTCGGCGGAGAACGTCGTAGTTATCAGAAGCGACGCTGAAGTGTTAAACCTAATTGACAGTGTCCCGTTTGATCTTTTCAAACTCTGGGCTAGGGACTCTGCGTCGATGGCACACCATCAAAGATGCGATAGCGGAGGAGTCATTATCTGCAGCAGTCAGTCGATTTCAGCCGCTTTGCCGATATATGTAGAATTACGGGGATGAAAACCCAAATCGTCGCACAGATCTATAGGGTGATAAGCGGCGGCACTCATGGAGTAGTCCGCGCAACCCCGATACCAACACGTTATACATCATACCGAAACACATTATTGCCGCCTCGAAGCTTCCTCGCGGCCACGCAGTCCGCGGAGTCCTTGCTATGGCATGTGTTGAGGGTTTCCTGCGGCGAGAGACCCATAGGTACTTCAAAGAGGCAGAGCTCATTCCTGGCTTTGCCGCGGACCTCCTTGCAGCTGCAAGAGTGACAATGACTATGAGCTGTCAGGGATATCCGATTGAGTTTAAGGGACCGATCAGTGGAGAGTCGGTGGTGTTAAACGGATCTGTTCTTCAATGGTAGATATCCAGATTATCAGAGGTAATCGGTGGCAAGAATCTATCAAACATCCCAGCACTCCGCCCTCGTCTCGACCATCTCATTGCGCTCGAGTGGAACAACAGGCAGGATGAACTCGACGAAGACCACACCAATCGCCAGCCTGAGACTATCCAGAAATCATAACACTCACATCCGCGAGGTGATCAGCAGACTGACACAAGCTCTTTGACATCGCCCGATATAAACCTACTCCTCGCCGTTCCAAATGTTCGACGAGGCCGTCACATACGCAA
This sequence comes from Pseudogymnoascus sp. 05NY08, assembly GCA_001662605.1. NCBI lineage: Eukaryota > Fungi > Ascomycota > Leotiomycetes > Thelebolales > Thelebolaceae > Pseudogymnoascus > Pseudogymnoascus sp. 05NY08. The sequence goes on from KV458896.1 coordinate 58,423, forward strand.
CAGAGGTTGAGTCGCCCGGGACTCTTTCCAGAGTACGACGATATGGAGTAGGCAGTTGGGACCGACTGTTTGTCACGATTGGTTGGTGGCTAGAAGAGGCACTGGATAGGTGTATTAACAGAGTCGAAGAACCTGCGAACGATATGCGCGACGGGCACCAGATGCTGGAAACTATCTCCAACCAACTGGCTAGATACCTCATCCAGCCCAGCTCCATACAACAACAGCATCAACGCTTAGTATGAAAGGGTTGTCCCTAGCCAGCGACGGTGAAGAGATACGACCCAAAGTGAGAGCACAAGGAGAATGAATTTCAGCATGACTTCAGATCTATATATGTCACTTCAACTAAATTCCCCCACTCGGGCACCTAAATGGTTTCACAGAATCTAGACTATCAATCTACTCTCAACAACAATATGCTTCTCCCTCTGTCGGAGAGGCAGGAAATACAATATACGTCGATGGCATCATGGTAGACTTTACGGACACCGCCTCATGTTTGACGGCCAAAATGGTCTACAGAAGCAGGTATAGGTTTCGCTGTTTAGCTGATCGTGCCGCGTGGTTGTGGTTGGGACATCAACGATCCGAAGCTCGCAAAGCTTGCTCGTGGAAACCTTCCCTCTCAAGTTGGCTTAATATAGAACTATTTTCACATCACATCCAGTTATTCTCATGCGCAGTTTTGCCATTCCAGCGTGTATTTGCAGCTCACATCCAACGTACCACATCTTCCCCTTACTCCAGCGGAATTTCCCATGTCTCCAAACCCCCGCCCCCCCAGGTGCCCGCAATCCACCCCCCTCCCTCTCCCCTCCAACCGCCCCCCGTAACCCCAGACCCTCACCCACCCATCTACCCCCCTCCTTCTTTTATTGACCCTCCCACCCCGCACACCCAGCTCCCCAATCCCCCAATACCAAAATGCAACCCAAACATTCCACCAACAAAGACCCCATTGCGCCACAGGCCAATATACGCAGCAGTAGAAAGTTATAAAATCCCCTTCTCTACGGGGAAGGCTATGAATGATCAGACAAACATGCGTGAGAGTCCTAGTTACGGGCTGGTCGGCTCTTTGCCCCCGTCATGGTGAGAGCGTGCCATTCTCACCGTTGGGGTGGTTTGGGGTGGAGTTGAGGCGGGCTGGTGTGGGTTGTTGTTGGGAGGGTATGCTGTCACCGCGTATACTGTTGCTGTCACCACTCATCCTGTCACTTCTCAGTCTGTCACTTCTAATCCTGTCACCACCCCACGCTCTCACCACCGCCCACAAACCCGCCTCGAACCGCCCCATCCACCTCCCAAACAAACAGCGCTCTCCCAAACACCCCCCTCTCCGCACCAAAACCAACGAGCGCCACAGGAATGTTTAAGTCCAGCTCCCTCAGTACCTGTGGTGATGAGGAGCAAAAAAGTTTCCGGAGGGTGCTGGTGCTGGGTTATATAGTGGTGTACGACGATGGTGCAAGCACCCATCTCGCCACCCCTGATCTCGTCAACCCTCCTACAACTCCTCATCACCACTTTACTCCACTTCACCCACGCCCATCATCACAAAAACAAATATGCTCTTCTAACTCTCTTCATATTGCCCAACCCTAATCTCCCCCAGAATCTATTTACAATACAAGATCTCCCCTCTATCCCCATGCCCCACATCCCATTCTCCCCACCATTAACCCCCCTTAAAACGCCCCCTCCCGCCTTAAAACCAAATAAAACACAGCAATCAAGCCAACCACCAGCAGAAAGAGCCAGTCAGCCAGCCCTCTTCTCAACCATCAACCCATAAAATCAGCAAATATGCCCCCCACACACCCGCACTGCACCCCATAAAAAAATCAACCCGCTAAATCCGCTCCAAAAACACTTCTCACCCCCCAATCCTCACCCAAGAACCCCCTCATCAACCCCCTCCAACCACCTCCCCACCCCCTCTCTAAGGAAACTCTCTCCCTCCCCCCGCACTCCCACCCCCGGTCCCCTCGAATCCGCCACCTCCCCCGCTATACTCTCCAACGCAGATAACAGTACCGTCCTGACCTCCGCGCGCGGAACTTCCGTTTCCTCTTTCTCTCTTCCTTCTTCTCTCCTCCCACCATTACCATTACCAGTAGTAGCAGTATCTCCATTCCCAACAGCATCGCCAGGACCAGCAGCAGTAGCAGACCCAGCAGCAGCAGCACCGGAGGAGGAGGAGGAATTAGGGTTCGAAACCAACACAGGCATCGGCGACAGCGCAGGCGCAGGAACAACAACCCGAATCCGACTCCCACTCCTCGAACTCCCCGCCGAGCTCCCGGCACTTGGATTCTTACTCGCCCTCGCCGACCTCTGTTTCCCCCCCGTCCCCCCTCCCAGTCCCGACTGTCCCGCCATCCCAGCAGGAGAAGCCATGACCTTCTCCACCGCCTCAATCAGCGCCGTATCAAAGGAAATACACATCTCCACCTCCCACTCCTCCTTGATAACTTCACCACCCGAAGCGCCTTCCGCGGGGCTGGTGCTGCCGAGGACGCCGGGATACGGGTTCCCGTAAATACTCGCGCGGCCGTCGTAGGAGTTTCCTGCTGAGTCACCGGCTGAGGTGGGGGGGGAGGTGGGGAGACGGATTAGGCGGCGGAGGATGATGCGTTTTAGTGTGAAGGCGACTGTATCAGCGATCAGTGCCGTTGAAATCGTAATCCACCTCTCCTCCTCCCCATTCCTCGTAGCCGATACCGGAAGCGGCGGGGTGGGTTCCGCCGCCATAGTCGCACGGATCTGATCCTCCAGCGACGCCTGCTGCGGCGCCGCCGCGGTCGGAGATTTCGGATTCGATCCACTCCCAAGATTCGCACCAGCACCACCCTCCACAACCTGCGCAGGGAGAGCCTGCACCACGAAATCCGGATGAAACCTCCCCACCCACCCCCCAACATTCATCGCTCCCTCATTACCCCCCCCCTCCGTCGTGAAATTCTCAAACCCCTCCAACTCCGCCATCCCCAGCCCACCAGCGCCGTAGGATAGGATACCACTCGAGCACGGGGAGGACAAAGCGGAGTGCGGGGGTGGGAAGGAGGGGAAGAAGGAGGGGAGGGGGACGTCGATGTCTATTACGCCGTCTTCTGTGATCGAGGTTTTGACGGGTGATTCGTAGGCGCCGCTGGGGTGGATGGGTTGTGTTGCTGTGGTGGAGGAGGATGATTGTGGTGGTGCGACGGGTTGCGGGGCGGTGGTGCTGGTCATCTCCCTCACCGGGCCGTCTCTATCAGTTCCCCCCTTCCTCTCCTCGCGGCGCTGGGCGTGCATCATCTCCGCCCCCTTCCCCCTCTCCTCCCCCGCACCCGCACCCTGGGTAGGCGGGACAGCGACATCAGTACTCCCTCTCCTCTTCCCCCCCCATAAACTGCCTAACACCCCACTCCACCTCGACGCGCTCTCCCTCCCTTCCCCGGTATCTCCTCTCTTCAAACTCCGAATAAGGTCGTCGGCTGCGAGACTGCCGCTACTCCCCGGTCGTGGCGCGGGTCCAGTGCCGCGCACGGGGCGGCGGGTTGAGAAGTGCGGGAGAGCGGGGATGGGGGTTGTGGTGGAGGTTGTGGCGAGGCCTGGTTGGCGGGCTGGGTTGTATGTAGTCGGTACCGGTAGGGCGCCAGGTGGTAAGGAAGGGGTGTCGGAGGGCCGTCGTTGGTGGGTGGGTTTGTGGGTATCTGTAGTTTGGTTTGCCAGGACAATAGGCGCTTGTTGCGCTGTATTAGTAGTGGTGGCGATAGTAGTAGATTTGACTTTCGGTCTATTAACCCGTCTCCTCAACGACTCTTCGCGTGGATTAAGCGGTACATACGACGGCGGGGACTGCGAAAACGCCCCCCCCGACACCGAAGTACCCGGGCGGTGTTGGCGAACAAAGGGAACCTGATGATGTTGATTATTTGGCAAAAACGCCGACAACAAAAAGATAAGTCTGCGCGCAGCCATCTTATCCGCCGCAACAATGACCGTGCGCGCTTTGATAGGCATATCCTCGTCGCGCCCGCCGCCCCGCTGCTGTTTGTAATTCCGCCGCCTGTACCAGGTCGGTCCGATGGCTTCGAGCCACTCTGTGTGCGTACCCAGGAAGGCGGTGAGGAGGTTGTAGAAGAAAAACCCTTGTTCCTTACCCCCCGCCCACCGCCTCACCCAGCGCGCCTCATCCCGCCAGATCCCCCATCGGCCCTGCCGCGTTATGACTTGGAGGTTCTTGATCCCCCCCACTATGCGGTGGCGTGCGTATTCTATCTCCGCGCGCAGTTTGTGGTTGTGCGCTAGGGCGTAGGGCATTAATTGGACGGTCTTGACGTTTGTCCGGATGGGTTTTAGGGGTTTGACGTTCTCCTCGACGCGTTTTCCTGCTACGGAGATGCTGGCTGTGCGGGTGTGGTGCGGGCCGCGGCCGGCGGTGGGGTCGGGGGAGGCGACGTCGACTTGTTTAAGGAGTGCGGCGATGTCTGCTGAGGCGACGGCTTGGAGGTGGTCGAGGGTGCGGATTATGATGTCCCAGTGCTGGGTGACCATATCGATCCGATCATCCACGTCGCTAATAAACGACGAATCCAACGACTCAACCCCAAACCCCGATCCCAACACCGTCCAGCTCGGCCGCAGCGAATTGAACGACGACGAGACCGACTCATTCTCCGCATACGACCCAACCCCCCGATACGCCGATCTCGGCGTCGACGGCGAATTCTGCGTCGCCGGTAACTGAATAACAAGCCCAATCGCATACATCGGCGTCCTTTTCTGCTTCGGTTTCCTCTCCTTCTCCTTCTCCCCCTCCACCGCCTTCGGAAACGGAAACCCCTGCCCCTCAAACACCCCCGGCGTCTCCTCCTCCCCATCACTCAGCAACGGCACCGGAAAGATCCGCGTAACAAGCACCCTCTTCCTCCCCCCCGACTGTCCCCCAATACTCTCAGACGTAAAACTCTGCGCCAGCCGACTCCCGCTGCGCATACTCGATCGCCCGAGCGAGCCGTGCCCGCCTTCGAAGGGGTACTGCGCGCCCCGCGGCTCGGTGGGGAGGATGTGCACTTTGCTCCCTGTGCCTTTGTGCGCCATGACGTCGCTGGCGCCGAACATGCAATTCGCTATCGTGGCGATTTCTTCCCTGTACTCGCGGCTCGTTCGCTGGCCCTCTGTCTCAACGTAACTCCCCTGCCGTGAGTGCGCGCTCGGCCGCCGATCAAAGGCGCCGAAGCGGGGGGCTTCTTGTGTAATCACCACCGGCTTGGCGCCTATGCTCGTGCGTCGCGCTGTGGCTGTCGTATTCGCCCCTCCTCCCGCTCCGCGCCCCCCGCGCCCGGATGTCGCGAACCCGTTATTCAGCACCGGACAAGCAGGCGCGTCGACATGGGGATGACTATCATACATCAGCGCGGCAGAATTAAACGTCGACGTCGCCTCCTGCATAACCACCACCCTAACATCTCTTGCCTCCAACTCGATCTCGGGATTCGTGTCGAAGGCACCCGGGGTGGCGGTGAGCATGCTGACGGTGGAGGAGGTCATGGGGAAGACCTGGTCGTGCTGGTGCGCGTAGAGCGCTTCGGCGTCGGGGAAGATCAGGTTGCGCGTGTAGATGTCCTCTTGCACGGAGTCGAGGGAGGAGGTTGGGCGCGAGGGGGAGGGTGAGCCTCGGCTGGGGGTGAGGCTCGAGGCCGCGTTCGAGAAGAGCTTGCCGAGCATGGCGGCGGTGGGCACGCGCGCGCGCGTGGGTGGGTGGGTGTGTGTGGTGGTTTGGTTGTGGGGGAGTTAGATGGTGCGATTTGATGGGTAGATGCGCGCCATTGTGGTGGTTTCTGCGGGCGGCAGTGTGTGTATCGTCGTGAGGGTGGTTGGTGGGTTGTCGTGGAGGTTGGTTGACACGATGTGGTGTTGGGGTTCGGATGGGGTGGTCGGTGATGATGCGCTCGAGGTGGGTGTTGTGGGCAATGGGATTATGCGCCGGTGAGTATCTCGCGAGATGTATGTAGAGTGGAGGGTTGTCGGCGAGGATTAGGATGAGGTGAGTGTAAGTGTGAAAGAGCGGAGATCGGGGTGGTGGTGGTGGTGAGGTGAATACGACGAATCTTCGGCACAAAGATCAGCGCGCGGAGAGGTGTATCAAAAGCTTAAGTAGGACGAGGACGAAGGTGAGGCGGGGGGCGGAAGTCGGAGGTGTGGAGGGTGTGGGTGGATGGTAGATGGATGGTAGATGGGTGTGTGTGTGGTGTGGGTGGATTGGGATGGGGTGTGGGTGGAGAGAGAGCGGTGTCCGGTGGGATGGGTGGCAGAGTGAAGAGCGGTGAAGGCAGTAATCACCAAGTTAAATTCAGCAGCACTACACCAACACCGCCGTCACCACCAACCACCACACACCGGGAATCATCATGGAGCATACATACATATGCAAGCCATACTATACATTGCCATACTATATGTCAATCAGTCAATCATACTAAATCATACCAAATCATATCTTACCAGCGACGGGGAAAGTGTCATAAGTGTCATCGGGATACGGAACAAATGCGGTCCATGATTACGGTTACGGTTACGGTTACGCCGAGTCGAGTTGGGTCGTACTTGATTTGACTATAGGTATAATTAAAAATGATCAGATATTGATTTATTGATAATATTTGGGTGTTGTATTGGCTATTGGGTGTAAGATAGATATCTGTATTTTATTTGGGGTTACACGTAATGGCAGCATATAGACTCGTATTTAAAATAGATGTTTAATAAATAAAGAGGGATATTCACATTTCATCCGTAAATAAATACATACACACTCATCCAAATAATTCTTATAGTCATCATAGCTGTAAAATAATTGCTAATAATTCACTCATTAACAAGTCATCTACTAAATAATAATAAAATAATAAAATAATAAACAATACCAGAATAATAAATCAAATAAATGACCATATACCCCTCCTCACCGGTCCTACACCGACAAACTGCCCCCCACCACACCAAAAACCACACAGTACACCACAAACTGTCCAAACCACTCACACCAACAACTAAACCACTCTAACACACTAACCACACACAAATACACAGCACACACCAACACCCCGTCTACCATCAACCTACCGCATAAGCGTCTCACACACTTCCCCCCGTTGGTTGCGGGAACTCCTTCACTGTGGATATACCATCTTCGGCAGTGGAAGGGGAAGGAGAGACAATGGTCGCGTGTGCTAGTGGATACACACCCCTCTACCGTCCCGTATCCACCCGTTTGCAACGCCCAGCCCGTGTGTCCAGCCCCGTCTGTCTGATCGCGTAAACGATGGGCTGATGCACTGTGGTAGAAAGGGTAGGTTATGAGATAATGGTGTTTTGATATTCAACAGGCGGGATGGCGACTAACTGATGAACTAGTTGAGGTATGGCGATACGCCAGGGGGAGGAACAGCTTGTAGTGCTGTTAAGAGCGGACGTTGGTGTTGATGGACGGGCTCTGATAGGTCCAGACGCCGATGACGTGTATGAAGATATTTTGCTTTTTTTAGGGCCGTGCGAGCGAGCGAGCGAACGATGGGAGGGACGGGAGGGGTAGAGGGGTAGAGGGGTGAGGAGGGGGCTTTTTTATTTTTGGACGGTGACGTGGTGGGGTTTATGGATAGATGGTGGGTGGGTGGTTGTTGGAGGCTGCAGATTGGAGATTGACGACTGCTGATTGATAGGACTACAAGGCAAGACAGGTAAGAGGGAGTAAGTAAACGGCGCTATTCATTTTCTCCATCTCCAACTGGTGGTATTAGACACCCCTCTATCCATCTTTTGATCTCATCTGTGACATACCACCTCCAATATCAGATCCAGACTATTATCCTACACCCCCCCCCCCCTCCAACCACCCCCTCTCTCTCTGGACATCGCAAATAAAAACACATCGTCATATCCATTTCATTTCATCAAACAAACATCATAACCAGCACCCTCATCCTCATCAACCATCCCGTTAACTAATCATCATGCACATGCACCGGGCGTCAGCACGCGCGCTCGGACCCTCTCTCTCTCTCCGAATTTTCCCCACTTTCTGCAAGAACCCCAAATCATCCATGGAAGTGAACCTCTTGCGTGAACCTCTTACCCTGCACGGTAGTCTAGACCGACCGGACTATGGGATGGGTGATGTGATGGTGTGTGAGATATATCCTTCTTTCTTGATATCTTTGTTTTCCAAATCCCACAGCACACTACCCTCCCAACTCCCACACCCTAGACACCAACTCCAACCCCCCTTACCCAACAACACCACCACCCCCTCGCCTTTTTTCCTTTCAAAAAACCCCCCTCAAACAAACACACTAATCAGCTCCTCACTGACCGCACTCGGCGTCAACACCCCATTCTCCGTAATCAGCGCCGACACCAAATCCGGCGGCGTATAATCCACCGCATCCTCCCTCTCCCTCTGCCTCTCCTCCCCCTCCTCCGTGGTCGTGAAATACTCCTTCCACCCCTCCGTATCAACCGAACTCTTCTGACTCGGGACCTCCCCCTCCACCCCCCTCTCCTCTCCCCCCTTCTTCCCCTCCGCCTCCTTCCCAGTATTCGTAGTAAACTCCACCACCCTCTGCACAATCGGCAAATCATACTGACCCAACGGATACAGCCTGACGAATTTATGCGTCTCCGCCACGACATAAAACGGCTTCCCCGCCGCCCTCGCAAGAACCCCAATCTGATACGTCCCCATCCTCGAAATCACACCCCCATTCTCAACCACCCCTTCCGCGCCCACAATAACAAGATCAACCATCCCCATCGCATACCCCACCGCTCCCTCCCCAATAACCGCAACAGGCACCCCCTTAGCCCGTAACTTCCGCACAATATCCCGACTCTCCCCCGCCCCAGCGCCGCTCCCGGAATCAACGTAGATAACTTTGAATCGCACCGCTCCCCCCCCCTTTCCCGCTTCCGCAGCACGCGCTAAGACGGCGGAGACGACGCGACTACCCCCGTGCGTTAACACCGTGCAGCCATCCCGGACCAAACCCCCGGCGTGGCCGGCAATACGTTCTCGTGCTGCTTTGGCGCGGGATACGAAAACGCGGCCATTCGCCAAGAGATGCGCGCGTACGGCGTCGAAGCTTCGCTCGCCGCTAGCGCGGAGGGAGGAGATCATGTAGCGCTGGAAGAGATCGGTGCCGGCGGAGAGACCGATGGGGTTGCGGACGCGGGATTGGAGGAGGCTGGATTGCGCGGCGAGGAGGTCGAGGGTCTCGAAGACGGTGGTGGAGTGGGAGTGTTGGAGGAGTTGGATGAGGGATTCGATGGCGGCGACGGGCATGGTTAGGTCGGGGTCGGAGGTGAGGAGGTGGTGGTAGGTTTGGACTATGCTGGGGGGGGTGTTAGCTGGTGGGGGATATGGGGGAGGAGGGGGAGGGGGGTTGACTCACTCGAATGGTGCCGCGGGCGCGGGGGTGGGGTTTATGGGCGCCATTGCCAAGGTAGGGGTGGTGTAGCTGGAGAGGATGGAGAGAAATAGATATCTGATCTATTCGTGTCGACGATGCGGCGTGTGGTGGCTAATCGTTGCGTTGGTGGTGGAGCTATATCTTTCTCGCAAGGTTGTCCCTGACTGCGAGGCTGAGAAATAAAAGTGTGGAGGGTCGGAGAAATAGTATCTCCGTCTATTTCAGAATTACCATAGTGGCTGTGACTGGCTACCGTAATAAGCACACGCTCAAGTATGGCGTTTATCCCCGACCGAGCTAAATAAGCGCCTTTCCGCGATATATGCCCCACTTTTAAATATGAGGGGCCATAGTTTGCTCAAACTTCCCCACCATGGAATTTCTGTCGATAGTTCCTGGATGCTTTCTGGTTTTGGAAGCAACATGACTGAGGGCGATTATGGCGAACAACGAATACTTTGGGGCTGATATTGCCTCTCATGCGTCCGAGAATTGTAATTACTGCCATAGCTTGGGTTTATTTGGAGAAAGAAATGGCTAACGATTTATTCAGATTTTATAGCGCTATGGCATACTTATCGAATCCCGCTGATCCTCACGCTGCTCGCAGTGTTACTGATCACTAGAACGGTATTGCACCTAAAAGTAGGTCGCGAGAAGATCGTATACACACCCCCGCCGACACCATCCGAGAAAGCACCCGTGGCCGCCAATCCGCAGCGCGGACAATTGGTCGAGAAAGCGCCCATCTTGGCGGAAGTGAAGAAGGCAGGACCAAAACGAGTTGTCGGCAAAGTCACCCGCAAGAAGTCTCCTCTGAGGGACCAGCCAGCGAACAAAGATGTGAAGTTCCAAGTCCTGGTCTTCTACTCAACCCTAGCCGGCAGCACCGAGAGAACCGCGCAGACACTCACCACCAAACTCGCCGATACCCTGAAAGCGAACGCCGAGTCCAGCCAATACGAGTTCCTCGCACCAATAGCGCATGATCTGGCCGAGCTCGAGGATTACGACGAATACTTCCTCGGCCTCCCGAAACCCGAAGATGCCAGCCAGGATATCAAATACTTCTACATCCTCCTCCTGCCAACGTATAACATCGATACCATGACCGATACCTTTATCGAGCATCTGCAGGAAACACATAACGATTTCCGCATCGATACGGCGCCGATGTCGGCGTTGTTGGGTTATGCGGTGTTTGGGTTTGGTGATAGGGAGGGGTGGCCTACGGAGGCGGAGGGGTTTTGCTCGCAGGCGACTGAGGTTGATAGGTGGATGGCTAAGCTTACCGCGAGGAAGAGGGCGTTCCCTCTTGGTATGGGAGATACAAAGGTCGATGCGCAAGATAGGTTGGAGGAGTGGAGGCAGGGCGTTGAGGACGTTCTCCAAAACTTGGGGCAAACTGGCAATCTTGGCGAAGGAGTTGTTGGGAGTGGTGACGCTGATGAGAGTGATGTTGAAGAGGCGGAAGAGGATGATGTGGAGGTGCAGTCTGATGGGGCGGTTAAGCTCAAGAGGAAAAGCAAGAAGAAGGTGGCCAGTAGTATGGATGATGTGGAAGATATTGGCCGCATCTTACAAAAGGGCCAGACCGAGTCAGAGGAGCAAGACGAAGACGAAGGAGCCATTGACTTCACAACTTATGGCAAGAAGAACCCTAAGCCTACAGCTGCACCGAAGGAAATGGTTCCAAAGGGATCACCCACCTACAACGCTCTCACCAAGCAAGGATACACAATCGTCGGTTCCCACTCAGGAGTCAAGATCTGCCGCTGGACCAAATCCGCCCTCCGCGGCCGCGGTTCCTGCTACAAGTACTCCTTCTACGGCATCGCCTCGCATCAATGCATGGAAACCACCCCCTCCCTCTCCTGCTCCAACAAATGCGTCTTCTGCTGGCGTCACGGCACCAACCCCGTCGGCACAACCTGGCGCTGGGTCGTCGACCAGCCCGAAGATATCTTCAACGGTGTGAAAGCGGGCCACTACCAAAAGATCAAGATGATGCGCGGCGTCCCCGGCGTGCGCGCCGAGCGTTTCGCAGAGGCAATGCGCATCCGCCACTGCGCGCTCTCCCTCGTCGGTGAACCAATCTCCTACCCCTACCTCAACGAGTTCACCGCCATGCTGCACAAAGAGCACATCTCCTCCTTCCTCGTCTGCAACGCGCAGCACCCCGACCAACTCGCCACCCTCAAACCGGTGACACAGCTCTACGTCAGCATCGATGCCTCGAACCGCGAGTCGCTGCGCAAGATCGATCGGCCGCTGCATCGCGATTTCTGGGAGCGCTTCCAGCGCTGCCTCGAGATCCTGCGTGAGAAGCGGTTTGAGCAGCGTACGGTCTTCCGTCTCACCCTCGTGAAGGGGTTTAATATCGAGGACGAGGCGGAGGGATACGCGGATCTAGTCGAAAAGGGTCTCCCCTGCTTCGTTGAAGTCAAGGGCGTGACATACTGCGGCACCTCCTCCAGCGGCGCCGCCGGCCTAACCATGCAAAACGTGCCCTTCTACGAGGAAGTATGCGCCTTCGTGCTGGCCCTCACCGCCGCGCTCGACAAGCGCGGTCTCAAGTACGGGATCGCGGCTGAGCACGCGCACAGCTGCTGTATCCTGATTGCGAGCGATAGGTTCAAGAAGGAGGGGAAGTGGCATACGAGGATCGATTATGCGAAGTTTTTTGAGCATTTGGAGAGTGGGAAGCCGTTTACGCCGGAGGATTATATGGGGCCTGAGACGCCGGAGTGGGCGACGTGGGGGAATGGGGGGTTTGATCCGAGGGATGAGAGGGTGTATAGGAAGGGGAAGAATAAGGTGCCTTTGAGGGTTGAAGGGGGGGAGGCGGAGGTGAAGGAGGAGACTAAACCGACGCTGGTTGAGATATAGCACAAAAGAAGCTATTTGAAATTTTGAAGAATATATAGAATCATCGTTTTCACACGCCAATGTGCCCCCTGTGACAAAAAAATACCGCTAAAGCTTGTACTGTGAGGTCTTGATGGACATATGCGTGATACCACTTCGTACTACTCTAACACGTTGCGAATTTTCTTTTCTAGACCAAAAAAATGTAAAAAATGCAAAAAAACATATTCTGAGCCATGAGCTCAGAGAGGAATTAAACTCTCTGACGGGGAGTCGAACCCCGGTCTCCCGCGCTTTGTCGAATGACAAGCGGAAATCATGACCGTTAGACCATCAAAGATTGTTGACGGGAAACGCATAAAAGAAACTAAGATCTAGTGGTCCTTTTCGTGCGGTTTTTTTTCTTTCCCGAAGCTAGCACCAAAATATTAACACCTGGCTTTAGGATTAGGGGTTTTAATATTTCGTTTCCCAATTTTATGTTTCGCAGCTTTCAAGGTTATGTATAACGCCAGCCTTGTTCGGTGTTTCATAAGTGGCCATAGTCCCTGCTGTTGGAAATGAGCAGAGTGCCTACAAGCGCTTACAAATGAGAGCTGGTTGGTTGATTCTGATGGCTACCCTAGAAGGTGCATGAGCCTGTCCGAAACGACAGAATGTGGCTGGTTGCTTTGCACAGGTGCACATGGAGCAATATGCAGCCTAGATCCAACGCCACTATTATCAGCTGAGGGAATCCAGCTGAGGAATCCCCGCCCATCCATTTCATCTACTTATCGCTGAAGAACGTAATTAATCGAACCTTTCGTTGAACTCGCCTTGCAGCATACTATTTTTCAATGAACGGTGTTATCAAGACAGCTGCTTCCGTAAATCGACTTGGAAATTTAGTCTTCCTTCGCAATGTTGGCTCAGAAAGTAAAGGCTTTGACCTATCGAGTCGAGAATATCCCCTTTGGAACAACCAAAGAACAGCTCGTTAGGAATTTCTTCTATGTCAAAGATCAGGCGGGTATCACGGTCAAATCCTTGGTGCCTGCCGTCGAAACTATCGAGGGCGAAGATGGTGATCTTACTGCTACTATTATGTTCCACCCCCATGAGCCGGTTCCAGATGGTCCAAGAGTTCAGGACGATTCTATTACAGTAGACAAGGACTTTCGTGGTTTCACACCTGTATATGTCCCGCCAGCAGAGAAGGGACCGATTGTCGCAGAGTAAGCTACAGTTGCCAATGTTATACTACATCCTGACCCTGTCTATTTGAGATTTGGCATTGTCTGACTACAAAAAGCGTCATCGCCGTGACAGGACTTGCAGGCCATGCGTTTGGCTCATGGGCACACTCCGAAGCGCACATGTGGCTGAGAGACTATCTACCGAGGGATGCACCAAATGCGCGGATCTTGACCTACGGTTATCACTCTAAACTACAAGGCAGCGACTCAGTCAGCATCCTCCAAGATCATACCAACAAATTTGTTCACAGCCTGATCGATATGCGAGAGGAGGGCCAAGTAAACTTTTGTCTATCCTGGGTTTCAGGACAAGCTAACAGTAATGCAAGTGCGACAGTAGGCCAATCATTTTCATCGGCCATAGTCTGGGCTGCCTGATTATCAAAAAGGTATAAATGTTATATTCGATAATGTTAGAAAGCAGCTAATAAATTAACAGACTTTAACTGATGCCATATCTCTTGGAATGTAAGTTGATATTTACGATTGCAATGCCACGAAGATACTAAATATCTATAGTAACAGCTCCCGTCTACCTGTTAGAGAGATCATATTCCTAGCAGCTCCACACCGTGGTCTGAATATCGCAGCCCTCCAGACCTTGGTTAAGGGAGAAGCAACCGAGCAAATGGTTTTGGAACTCCAATCAGAGTCGCCGACTTTGACCTGGCTGAACCAGAGTTTCACTCGATTTGCACGAGATATTGACATCTTAACCTGCTACGAGACCAAACCGACAAAAACAGCAATCGATGTAAGTTTTTCTCTGACTAAAGTTAATGGCCACTGACGTTTCATCCAGGTTGATGGCCTCTGGGTACGCGAAGGACCACCTGTTATGATGGTTAGTCGCGATTCGGCCCAGCAGTTTTATCCTAGAGAGAAACTAGTATCTGCGGATTGTGACCATTCTCAAATTGCGAAGATCAGGAGGGGCCAGAACGGCATATATCCCGCTGTCAAGGCTGCCGTTAAACATGGGCTCGTCAGCACAGCAAGGATCGTTGCTGGAGCAGGAGCTGCAATGAATGAAAGTTCGCGATTTGACTCTAAGGTACGAAATATTTGAATCGACGTTGTTGAAACGCGGTATGCTCACAAATATAATCAGTTTCAAGACTTACACATTGGTCCCAATCAATCGTCCCCGCCTCCCTACCCGCCTGGCAATCTCAATGACTCTGAATCAAAAGAGTCAGCTATCAAACCTGCTGCAGAATTTTCTCTTGCTTTTGGAACTGCTCTTGATCCAGTCCAAGAGCCTTCAATCACACCCGAGGCTGCACCCACATCAACGACGACGACGAATCCTAAGGAAAGCTCTCCTTCTTGCAAATTGGGGCCTAAGAGCCCCGATATTTCAATCACATCTCCTTCTCAGCCACAGGAACAAAATGAACCCTCACAAGCCTCAGTCAAGCATATAAATGCGACATCGTTAGTTGAGGAAAAAGAGTCCACACACCTCGCAGAATTGGACGACGATTTAAAAGCAATGTCTCAAGAGTTCAATGAGGACGTCAGAGATAATTTGAAGCGTTTAAAAGATACAAAATGTGGGCGATGCGAAGCTAAGATTGCAGCTGTAGGCCACCATTACTCTTGTTTAGAATGCGCGGACACGCTGTTCATTTGCCAGAAATGCTACGACGGAATTGGGAACTGCTTCATTCATTACAAAAAGCTGCTCAAACGAAAGCTTAGTCTCTGGCATAGCCGGTGTGGCATGTTCTGCGTTAATGCTAACGTCACTACCGAAGACAATGAGCTAATTCGAGCCCTCAAGGAAAATAACATCACGGAGATAAGACAAT
Source organism: Pseudogymnoascus sp. 05NY08 (assembly GCA_001662605.1). Lineage (NCBI taxonomy): Eukaryota > Fungi > Ascomycota > Leotiomycetes > Thelebolales > Thelebolaceae > Pseudogymnoascus > Pseudogymnoascus sp. 05NY08. The sequence continues at coordinate 73,801 of KV458896.1, forward strand.
ATGCACAGAACAGAACTCTCCTGGATTCACAAGATGAACTAGGGCTTACCCCTCTCCATGTCGCAGCATATCTAGGCCTTGAAGAAGGCACTGCATTACTAATCGAATGCGGTGCGCTTTTTGAAACTAGGAATTACCAGGACTATACGCCACTTCACATCGCCGTTGAAGCCAATCAGATTAAAATCATCCAGATCCTCCTTGACGGTGGTGCAAATATTGAAATAACATATGGCAAGATTGGCTCGAAAGCACTACACCTTGCTGCATTGTATACTATGCACCACATAGTCACTCTTCTGCTTCGAAAAGGGGCCGAAATTGATGCGCTGAGTAATTATGGAACTCCTCTTTGTAGGGCACTTTGGACCTCGAAATGCCGGAAATGTGTCGAAGCCCTCTTGGCTGCTGGAGCCAATGTGAACTACAAAGGCAAAGGTAATATAGATACTCCTCTTCGCCTTGCGTGCAGAACCAAGGACCACGAAACTGCAGGCGTCATAGTCGACCTCTTACTTCGCTATGGTGCAGCAGTTGACTTGGCGAACAATGATGGATATACTCCTCTAATGATGGTGGCAGAAATGGGACATCTTGACGCCTGCAAAAGTTTGCTAGAGAAAAGCCCTCAATTGGATACTCAGTCTAGCAGGACATTAAGTGAAAACGCCATTTACTTTGCAGCTAGGGGTGGCCATGAGGAGATTTTAGATCTCTTGATCTCGGAAGGGGCATCATGCTTGCCTGTTAAGGCAGTGCATGGACGGTTTGCCTTAGGGTCGCCGAAATGGAAAAATCTGGATTTTTTACCAGACGTAACGCCAGAGTCTAGAAAAAGGATATTGGATAAATTACGTGCTGCGAAGCATAACTAGCCAGATATCAAATCTCATATTTACCGCACCAAACCAAAATGGAGACTCATAGTCGAGATTGAGATATCTCCGAACAGGTCGGCATTACGCCAATGTATCAAGAATGCACCATGCGCACCTCCTATTTCCTTGCTGTGGTGGAAAAGTAGCTGCGTCGTCGCCATCAAAGTGAATGGAAAGGGGATAACAGGAATCAAGAACTAGTGCTGTTTTGTCGTAGCTTTCCCGGAGCTAGTTTCCCATGGCTTCAGGGTCGGGTTTTCGTCATCTCCGCTCTCAACTTAGGTTCTGACTTGCATAAAAGAACTGCCCTTGGAATCATGTGCAGCTCGGGTTTTTGTTTCCCGTACTAAAGGTGTGATTGTTGGATGGATCGTAGATGGCCTAGAACGGAAATGGCGGGTCTATAAGCGCTTACAAATGAGAGAAGGTTGGATGATTTTGAAATCTGTCTTTCTAGTTGCATCAATGTGTTTCCTATGCTTCAGAAACACGAATGACTGGTTGGTTTCTGTCTTTTCAGTTACAGGATATGTGGTTATAAGGCACTGTTGGAAGAACAATGTCTCTAAGCATATTGATGGCACTAGCTACTCATAAATTCCTATACGTTATCTCATATTACCGCGCCATAATTGTGCTTGTGGAAGGTAGAGATTCGTTATATCATTTTAAAAAATGTCTTTTAAAACTTGCTAATATAATATACGTGCTACTTTCCGCTGATCACTAAGGCTTATAATATAGTCCCAACGCAAATATATAGTAGGGCTTTATTAAGCTTAGAACTCTACAACAATGACAATAAGGCCTGCGGGACATGTCGCATTATCACTATTTACATATGAGTTGAGCAATAAGGCATATGGTTTATAGCATAGACTAGTCTGACACCCCATAATGCTTTAAATGGCACTGTATATTTCAACTAACATGGACTTTCCTAATGTCTTTATCTTAATTTAGGTTCAATAGGCAGGCCGGCTATAGCTCTGCCTAGTTCAAATATCGAAGAGTTTAATAACCTCTGCATTTGCATTGTAGAATGTGGAAAACACCGTAGCCGTAGTAGGGCCAAAACCATATTCTGAGGTTCCATAATATACTTCCACTATCAATAGCCAGCTAATCCTCGCCCTCGGTTTATCGATTAGAGCAATCGGCAGCGAATGGACTCGACCTGGCCCCAGTCACCAATCTCTGGATTATTCTCCATTGTGTCATCCACCAGGGCAGTACAGACGTTCCCACTATGTGAATGTAAGCGCCTGATTAGAACCAAGGTTAGGTATGGCATCCTCCTACCTAAAAATTTCACAATGAGCCCCATCGGCGACTGTAATTGACTTGACATTATGCTTGCTAATTTTATATTAACTTAAGACGTGATTTTGTATAGATAATATAGCATACAAGGGTGGGACGAGGGTAGTGCACGAGGAACTTAACGGTATATGCCGTACCCTGCCTCCGTAGTCGAATTAAATGAAGACAACGTTCTTTAGGAGGTATTAGCTGCTAGAATATTGTGATTTTATTCGTTATGTACTCACTACGTTGCCAGCCTGCACAGCTGCAAGGGCAGCAAGAAAGATAGGGACAAGCTTTAGAGAATACATCTCGATAGCGGGTGTTTGTTGGATAGAAGTTTTGTAAGGATTGCTCAGCTTATTATCAAGCAAGGAAAGTTGTAAAGCTGGTTGTGCAAGTAGTAGAAATAATAAAGCGTATGAGGATGGGAGGTAAGCGATACTTATACTATCAAAAATCTTCATGGCCCCATTTCTAAGTCTTACTGGAGGCCGTTTCCGAGACATAGGTCTCTTATCATATATACAAGAATAATATGATCTTCAATGCATTTGAAAAGGCTCAGCTTTAGCCCATAGGTGTGGCGTGAAGAGTTGTGTCCAACGGCAATTGGTGCGGAGCCGTAATGAGCATTCCGTATCTGTCTATAGCTTGCATGTATGGTTGAGAGACTGCCACAGGTTTGGTCTGCTTCCGAGACAGGCCCGTCCTCCTGTCCTCCTGTCCTCCAAAGGCTGGAAATTCGACTCGAATTTGGCTTAACCGAAGTGTAGGAGGGCGCTCGTACGTATATAAGTAAAAATCCTCTAAGTAATTTAGCTCACAAGCTGTGGCATTCTTTATAGATATGAAGCATGTAGCAGCAGCGTTTTCTCACCGTCACTCTTTGTATTTAGTGATGTGTTTCCTATTTCGCAATGAGAAGCTTGAGTTTCTAACTTGTTCTTCCAATCCATTGTAGATAGTGATTGGATTTTATCGTGATCGTGTAATGATGTACGGTTAGGCTCGCGCCACACCTCACTGAGCCAAAAAGACTACAATATTCCAGCTCGGCTGGAATACGCGTAACACGCTATATATACTGTAACGGTCGCACGCCGGCACCTCGTTACAGTGTCTGTGACGACGTTGAGTATAGGAAGAGCACTAGCTTTAATCAGTTAGACTAATTTTTTTTTTCGTAGAATAACAAAGGGCCGGAATGCCGACTTGCAAGATCTATACCTACATAATATTTTAGAGTTCTCTCTAGAGCGCTTTGTTTTCGTAGATGAGTCTAGTTGCGATAGACGAGCTAGGTCCAGGCGAATGGGCTAGGCTCCCCTTAGGGTGACTCCCACCGAAGTCGCGCGGTTCTAGCGTGAGCAGAGGTATTAGATTTTGCCCGCATATGCAGTAGATGGGATCATGCTCGCGGATGTGTTTCAGGGTTCCACGGACAGAACTGTCTTTGAAGACTTCATTGAACAGCCGCTTCCTTTGTGTGGTAAATTGCATTAGCCAAAGTCCGTTCCCGTAATGGATAATTCGTCAATTCACTACACAGAGCGGATTTCGCAGATGTGTTATGATGCTGGGGTAAAGCTCGTGTATCTGCCACCGTACTCTCCAGACTTGAATCCAATTGAAGAGTCCTTTGCTGAACTCAAAGCTTTCATTAAGCAGAACTGGCATGCGACGGCGCCTTCATTACTCCACCATTCCAGTCAGCGGCCAACGCGTCTCCAATCTGCGCCTTGCCCTTGATCTTGACATTCAAGTACCGATGGCCGCCAAGCGCTTCTCCCGCCGCCGCGCAAAGCAGATTGTCTACACCAGTCAGAGGTGGCTACAGGTAGCCCATAGTGAAGGTAATACCGAGGTGGTGCGACAACTAGAGTCTGCTGGCGCATATTCGAACGAAAGTTCTCATGAGAGGACTCCAACTGAAGACGGAAGGGACGACTGCCGCTCTGTATCGCCCAAGAATAAGGGTCACAATATTTTTATATTCCTCTAATTATGCATCCAGAGCATATTAAACATGGGCTGTCTGCCGCCACTTTGCAAGTGTCACAGGCCAACGTAATTGGAATATCTAGTAGCTATTTCTGCTAAAAGGGCATTTGTTTTTATTGAAACGGCGGCAGGCGACAAACGCAGCAAAATATAAGATGAGGGAGATTGCAAGACACCACAGTGCTAAACATTATGAACGGTTCTACGCAGCAGAACCTCTCTGCCTTACTCTTCTGCTAACGCCAGGTAACTGTGTGACCGCCTGGCTACCAAGAGCCTGTTCAATGTCGGCTAGCATGGCGTTGCCTGCGTCTACACCTCGGGGGGTTCCCGGAAACTTGTATCGGCCCCCAACGCCTCCCTCAGGATCAATCAGCTCCCCGTCGTATAGTGGTAGCTGTCCATCGTATACCCGTGTCGGACACACTTCTGCTAACGACGTTGCCTCGATGTCCCCGAATAGATCTTCCACTAGCCGGACAGGCACCCGCATCCAGCCCAAATACGGACCGCCTCCGTTATAAGGTATCGTAGAAGAATGACTACCATCGACAGCAACTACCCTCGGCACTGGGGCGGGTTGTTTGCGCCTCCACCTTTGCTCGATTGCTTGTTTAGGACTCTCCCCTTGCTCAGGTACTTGGAGAAGTGATGCTAGTGCCGGGCCGTCGACGACGAGGCAGCAATCCCGGCGTACGTTTGATTGCCACATGTGCTCCTCCTCGTATTGGTTCACCCAGGTGTTGAAGGCGGTGCGGACTGCATCATACGAGGCTCCCTCGAGAGCTGGATCGGCGATGACTGGAAGTGTGAACCTGTCCGGGTGCATGCCACGACTATTTCCGGAGGGCACTGCGAGTTCTTGTAGCTTGGCAAGTGCCGTGGACCACTGTGCAGCGTCGGTGGCTTCGTCGTCGGCGTAGGCGGTGCGCACCACCACGAAGCCCCATTCGTTGGTGAAGCTTGATATGATGCTGTCAAACTGGGCGGATACGTGATCGTACTGGTGTGCCATTTTCAGCTATGTGTCTAGTTTTGTTTTGTCTTGGGCGAGTTTCCAGTCCCTCGTTCAGTGGAAAGTAATGTTTCTACTTCCAAATTGGGTTTATTTCTCTCCATCCGTTAATATCTTGGCATCTCAAATAATCTTTGTACTGTACTACTTACATACGCTAATGGACTCACCACAGCCACCTACAACGGGTGTAGATTTGATCTGATTTCACATTTCACTTTGAATGTACTACCATGAGAGAGAGTTATTTTTTAACTGTTCCATTCGGTAACTAGAGTCTGAAGTCCATGTTCGACGAGTACTCATGTTCGACATACCCTAGAATTTGAAAATAGGCGGGGTACGAAGTAAAGATCTTCCGATTGGCGCCGCCAAATTCAGAGACCCCGCTTAAATGTTTGGAACACCCGCCGCCGCTGTGGAGCCTTCCACGGCCATATTCGGCACGAACCATGTACTGTACTGTACCTTGTGTGACAGGCTTTAACTGCACCTTTATTCCTTCGGGGCCCTCCTTCGGGGACCACCGACCCTCGTGGGGTCAAGCGCAAGCGACAAGCTCCTTTACATAAGTGCGACAACCCCTCCACCACCATTCCCCTCCACGAAGAACGAGTAGGTCAAAATCACAATGAGCTTTGGTTTCAGCGTAGGCGACTTTATTGCGGCGATCGAGCTTGCCAACAGAATCCGTAAGGAATTTGTCGATGCGCCAAGTCAATTTAAGGCCACGAGTGCGTAACATCCCAACATTTCTTCCGTCGTGGCTAACTATTTGAATTATGTAGGGCGAGAAGTCTTTCAATCGTGCTTCAAGATGTTGAGGATCGCCTGTCTGGACAGGACCTCGATGAGAAACAGGGGAAGGAACTGAGGGACATCACCAATAGCTGTTGTGACGTTCTTAGTGAACTGAAAAGAACGCTGGACAAGTACAGTGAGCTAAAATCAGGCTATGCGGGTGCCGGAAGCAGAGCTTAAAGAATCTGGAAGAGACTTAAATGGGAACCGGACGATATAAAGGAGCTTCGAAGTCGTATTATCACGAATGTTACCCTCTGAACAGTGTTTCAAGGGAAAATTGACAGGTAATTAAGTGTATCCTCTCAAGATGAGCAGTTGACTAAACAATCCTAGTCAAATATCTGTAAGGATACTAGCCAGTCTGGATCAGTTGCATCAGCGGCAAGAGAGTCAAGAACGTCATAAAGAATATGATGCTGTTTTTGACTGGATTACCCTACTCAACTATCGACCTCAACGTAACGACTTTATTAATCGGCGGCATGTAGGAACTGGAAAATGGCTTTTGGAGTCCCCCGAGTTTAAAGAGTGGGTAGAGACTAGCAAGACATTGTTTTGCCCCGGTATGCCTGGGGCTGGAAAAACGGCCACCTCCTAAAAGACGCCACCCCCCTCGCACCCACAGCACGCGCAGACCTCCTCTACAACTCCCCCGCCCTTGAAGCCGCGCACTCCACCTCCGCACAACAAGGCGACACTGCCGCCCCGCCTACAGACGACGTCGTAGAGCTTTACTTCGTCACCTTCGTTGTCGTGAATGGAAAGCTGTAGGAATTAGATGGGAGGAGGAAGGGCCCGATTTGTAGAGGCGAGGTAAGGGATGGTGAGGATGCTCTAGGGGAAAGGGCGCTAGAGATAGGACCGAGGAGGTTTGTAGGGAAGGAGGAGGGCGAGTTAAGGTTTAGTGTTATTATGCTAGGGCTAGGGTTAGATTAGGTGTTTAGAGGAAGGGGAAGGGGGGGGTGTAGGCGTAGAAGAGGATTAATAGTAATAAAAGGGATAGGGCAGGTTATTATTGTTAGATATATATTTTATTATAAGAGAGGAATAAATATATACAGCTATAGACTTAAGAGAATTAGGCATCCTATCTACTCTGCTATATACAAGCTTATAGTTTAGTAGATTAATGCTCTTAATTGTGCTAATAGGCATAGTGTTGAATCTAAGCCCCTTACTACCTTAAGGGGTAAAGTAAGGGTAAGTAGGGTAAGCTAAGGGGTAAGTAGAGTAAGTAGAATAAGGTAAAGTACTGTTTTTATATTAATTTTGTATTAGTCTTACATTAATTTTGTAATAGTACTAGAGTGTAGCTGTTTTAGCTTATGTATCTTATTTAGGTGCCTTACTCTTATTTTCTATAATCTACTATTTATAGATAATAAATCTAAGCTAAGTAAGCTAAGCCCCTAAAAAGTATAGATATATAATATTACAACTATAAATTAGGTGACTACATTAAAAAGTTCATGTAATTTAGAGATTTAGGTAAGGAATTAAATATATAAAACTAGTAACATTTAAACTTCTTATAGGCATAGTAATTCCTTCTACTATATAATCTTAATCTTATTATGCCCTATACTACTATAAGGTGAAACCTATTATAGGCTCTTAAAATTTATAGTGTAGACACCCTCTACTTAGTTTAGCCTATGTTAATTAAGACTTACACCCTTACTTATAAGGATGCCTCCTTACATAGGGTACATTTAGACCTATAAGGTAGTGCATAGCACTAACACTATAGGGTGGTAGTGTAGGAGTTTAAGGGTTAGGGTAGATTTAGGTAATAGACAGGAGTAGATCTACAGGTACGCTAGGCTTAGCTAAGTCAGACCTAATATAGACACTTAAGGGGTAGGAAGCCTTACGCTCCTCCTTTATCTTTTTTATATCCTTTGTAGTAGACCTATAGGATTACACTAACTCCTATCTAACTTACACTCCTATATGCTACTTCTTGTAATATAGTGCCCTATGTCCTTATATTATATAAAAAAGATCACGCTTACTAGGGACAGCTGTACTTAAAGAATATCCTATACTAGAACGACTTAGGAGAACTACTGTTATACTACTAACTACAACTTAGTGCTGTTTTAGAGCAGAGACCTAATGACTTTAAATAGCTATGATTCTAGAGATATTACAGACAGCTAGCAGATTAGGGTTTAATCCTACAGAGTAAGCTAGTAAAGCTATTAACACGTTAACGCTAAATAGATATAAGATCCTAAAGAACCCCCTTAAGTACAGAGGTAATTGTAAACAAGAGTGCTAATAGCTATAAGCTACTAGAAATTAGACTCTTCTATATCAACTGTAACTTAATAAACCCCTAAATTAATATAAGGAAGATAACCTTAAATATACCCTAAGATAATAATAGTCAACTGTCTAGAATGACAACTAGGTAGACTACTACTATAGGCACCACTACAAGGCTATCTAAGAGCCCCCTAGATTAAATCGCAAACCTTAAAAATGAGATGTAAGAGCTTAAAGCAATAATAGCCAACCTAGTAGCAACCTAGACTAGAATCCTGTCTACACTATAGGTAGACACCCTAGTACCTATAGTTAAAGTTGTAGAGCAACAAATGTCTCCTATGTAAAACACCCCTAAGACAGTTCAGTTGCTACCTCTTTAAAACACTCGTTCTCTATTAATCCTAATTCTACCCTAACTAAGCATTAAAGGACATCTATACTGTCTAAAGAAATCCACTATGTTAGAGTAAATCACACTACTAAGTAACAGCATTAAACATACCTTCCTATAATAGAGCGCTTCTACATAGGACTAACTTGTAGTTAATGAAGACTATTACCCTACTAACGTATTATAACAAGCGTTAATATAGGGCGCTACAACTAGCCTAGCTAAGAAATACCTAGAACCCTAATACCTATCTAATACACATAGGTTCTAGAGTGCTAACAAAATGATAGACCTATTAGGATTATATTACCTTATAGGTAACAAGACTAAATAGGCCTAGAACAAATTTGATAATATACAAATGGGTAAGAAGGGCTACTTTTATAAGTCCTTCCCTAAGTTTAAGGCCCATTTCTAGAGCATAGCTATTACTAGACAAGTATTATAATTAGAGTGGTTTTAGTATATGTAGAACAAATTAACGCCTTAATTCTATAGCTATGTGGCAGTTATTAAGAACTAATAGAATGGGAACTACTAGGTTATAGTCTAAGAGCTCACTACGTTTAATTAGGAACGCTAGAGGAACAATGAGTTAAGCTTCCTATCTATAGTGTTAAAGCTAAGCTTAGTAAGGTCTATAGACAAGCCTAAGTTAAGCTCCCTACTAGTGTTAAGACTAACCTAACCTATTACTACTTCTACCCTTCCTCTATTTAACTAGACCTAGTTCCCCACCTACCTAAAACCAGACATTATAGGGTGTGCTAAAGCTGTTGCTCTAGCTGCCACTAGCAACTGTTTTAAGTGCAGCAAGCCTAGCCACTTCTAGGACAAGTGCCTACTTAACGCTATAGTAAAAGAAATAGACTAGGAGGCCCCTAAGTCTAAGGAATAGTAGGAGGAAGCTGTAGAACTCTAGTTAGACAAGGACCTAGAGGAAAACAACAAGGCCTAGGAAAAGGCTCCTTCCTAGGTCTATGTAAATGTAATCTATAAGATCTTAACCTAAGAGAACTCTTAGGCAGAACCTAGTTCTTAGTTAACACTACCCTAAGTCTAAATGGACTTAGGGTGCAAACTAAGGCTCTTATAGACATAGGAGCAAACAGATACCTCGTTATTAATAAGCCCTTTACGCTACAACTATTAAAGGCGCTTTAGAGCCCTATATAGAAACTACTCTACTCTATACTAATATGTAGTTTTTACTAAAAAATCCAAAGCTATGTATCTAAGTATATTTAGTTACACTTAATAGTTAAAGGACGCTAAATATATAACTGCCCCTTTATGCTCCTAGACCTTAGAACATAAGATGTGATAATTAGGAAGAAGCTTTTTAGCTGCTTCTAAATACTACTTAACTTAGCTAAGAGCTAGCTAGTATAGCAAAAGGAGTACCTGCCTACTCCTAGCTAGAGTAAGGAGATTAACTTACCCTACTACTTATGTAAAACAGCCATTTAACATCTAGCACACTAGTTAGATGCAAATTATAGGGATGCTATAATCCACTATGAAGAAAGATGCTGCGTAGGCAGACGCTTAATAGAAATAATAAAAGTGATAATTTCAGCCTTACCTAAAATGACTACTAATACCCCCCTAAGCC
>KV458897.1:0-93194 GCA_001662605.1 Pseudogymnoascus sp. 05NY08
GCTTACGCCATCCCCTACGTTAACCATTGTAGTGTTGGTGGTGGTAGTTGGGTCTGGTGGTTCTATTCTGGATTTTGGTGGGGTAGCCGGTCCGGCCATGTAGCCGGTCTGACCACGACTTACGTTAATACACGCAACACCCTTCAAAAAAGAGAGTGCGATAACTTACGCTCAATTATTCAAAAGCGTAGAGTACAGAATAAGGGTAAGAGAGCAGTTTTGAAGGGTCAATTCCATATTTCTACAGAAGAACTCCAGTCGCAAGTTGTAGAAGCAGAAGCAGCTACAATAGCAACTCAAAGGTCGAAAAAGTCAACTACACCACAAGCTATAACATCTATAATTAACTTAATAGATGATGAGAGCGAAGAAGAGAGCGAAGAGAGCGAGGAGGAGCTTTCTAATGATGATATAGATGAATTAGGGATGTAGAAATTAAATTGATTTTTTTGAAGCTGTTAATGGGGTGGCTACAACCCCACTACCCGCAGTACGCCATTACCCGCAGTACGCCACGACTTACGTTAAGCTTAAAAGAAAAATATTGTCTGTTTCTAAAAGTGTAAGTTATGTGTTCATATGAAAACTATAATGTTCTATGCACCTACTACTAGTGTACTATTCTATACATGTTCTAGGTTATCATGGGGTGTTAACCTTCTATAAGACATATTCTAGGTAATTACATGTTGTGTGTTGTTTACTTACACATGTTCTAAGTTATCACATGTTTATTTGTTTATTTACAGATGATAATTAACGTAGGCCATGGCGTAATGGGGGTAGTGGGGTTGGGGCCACCCCATCAACAGCTTCAAAAAATCGCAATAATTCAATTACTACACTAAAATGGCCCGGAAGAGGAGTATAAAGGCTCTAGAACGCGAAATGGAAATACAGAAAGAAGTATTAGCAATTAACGTAAGTCGTGGCCATACCGGCTACATGGCCATACCGGCTATTTTGCTAACGCCACCAAAAGTTAGTTAGATTCACATCATGTGACCTAAAATTAAATATCTAGATAACTTCTTTAATAAAAATAACGGTTAATTACTGAATTGCCACCCAAATTATCAAAAATTACTGAATTGCCACCCATTTGTTTCAAAATTACTGAATTGCCACCCTATGCTTACCGCCTAAATCACGTGACTACAAATCTTATCACATGACTTTGTCTGGTCACATGACTTAATTTTTATCACATGATGTGAATTCATCATATAGTACATAATCATAGTAGCATCATGCCAAGACTACATGTAGTATCTTATATCACATGATTAGAGTACTTATGTGTAATTGTAGTAAGCTATGTGATAACCTTAGGGTGTAGGTAGAGTAGGACACTAGTAGGTTTGTACAAAGGCTCTGCTGTTGCAAGTTAGTAGCTGTTCTAAGTTACTAGCTGTTCTAAGTTACTAGCTGTTCTAAGTTACTAGCTGTTCTAAGTTACTAGCTGTTCTAAGTTACTAGCTGTTCTAAGTTTAATATAGCCATTTATGAGGCTTATGACGATTTTTTAAAGGCAGTGAGAAATGGCAGTTTTAATCTTAGTATTTCTAGAATACCGTGATTAATGTCACGTGACTTCTTTATATCACATGATATTAGTAATTACTAACGTGGGTGGTGGCGTAAGCGATGGAGTGGCGTAACCGACAGTAAGTACCTTTACAGCTAACTTTGTAAGTAAAAATACTTAATTCGTGGAATTTTAATTAATTAATAACGCGTCTAATAAAAATACTACGGCTTATTCTTCTAATAAGTAGAAACTATATATTACCATTTATTATATTCAAAAACGCTAGCAGCTATAGCGTTGTTTTACATAAGTTGTTAAAGGTCTAAAGTTTTGCCATATAAAATATTTGTATGGTAAATACTAGATTGCTAATAACTCTTTCATAAGCTTAGCTTAAAAGCTAGCGTTTTTAAGTATAATTTATGTGTATATAAAGATTATTAATATAAACGGGCTAGACCTTATAAGCTATATTGTAGAAGCTATAAAGAGTTAAAGTCTATATCACGTGACCGTTGGCTTTGAGCGGTCGGCTGGTTTAATGGGGCAGCCTGCCTCACTCCATCGCTTACGCCACTCCATCGCTTAGGCCACCACCTACGTTACTTGTCCACCCTTTTGTATTTGCAGAGAAGTGCCACTTGCTTATAACCTCTTTCGGAATCCAGCTCTGTAGTATGTTCTGTCCCTTAAAGATAATGAGGGGGTTAATAGCTGTTCCATCCATGCAGATGCACTCAACAGCAGAGACCCATTCCTGCCTTCCTAGATGTGCTTGAAAACGCGTCCTAAGTGTTAAATCGACTATAATTCGTGTAGATTACATTGTACCAATTGAAAACCCTATCTCATCTATGTTATAGGTGTTATGTGTTTTGATTTTTAGGTCTATTATAAGGCTCTTATACGTGTCAAACCACGCCTTTAACACCTGTTTTGTAACCCCATTCATCCTTTGTGCTTTAACCCTACGTCTTAAGTTAACATGTAGGTGTAGATGCCTTTGAATAATTTGTAGAACCTAGTCTTACCTAAGTGGTAACTTAGGAATTTGAAGTTATGGTTGTTGAGTTTAAGGTTAGGTTTGTAGCTGTTGAAGCTAAAAAACGCAACACTTATTTAACTAGACTTCCTCTACAACCTCACGTAATATCTAATGGCTAGGAGCGTAGCTGCTTGCTGTAAGGCCCTTTATCCACTTTAAGAGGGTTTCTTCTTAGTTCTTAGATAATATTTGTTGCTTGTAACGCACTTCTCTACATGTAGCGCGTCCTTTAATGCGATTAAGGACTGTATCTAGCCTAAGATGTAAGGCTTTTGCAGCATCATTTGTAGATTTATATAAACTAGATTTAACTCCTGCTACTGCTTTAGATAATAGATTATCGCGTTCTTAAGCCTTTAAACTACGCTTATAAACTATATTAATGGCTTAATTGGCAGGTTGGTTTATGAGGTCACGTGAGGTGGTTGATGTTTTTAATAGGGCAGCTGCACTTGCCTACCCCACATTCCCAGTTACACCATGGTCCCAGTTACACTACGACCTACGTTATACATTATAATACATATTACTGCTTAGAATCTAACGAACTAGGTATCTCTATAGAGTCTTGACAAGTTTGTGCATTATAGCCAGTCTTTCTGCAAGTGCTGCAGCGCTGTCTAGACAGTTGGCCCTCCCTGCGACTACCCCCTGCAGCACGTACGTTGCGTCATACGTGCTTATCTATATCCTTCTGGGCGATAATATCCTGTCTATCCTTGACTGTAAGTGCACCCCCTTAACGGATACAAGTCTTTTTAGCCCTTTGCTGCTTGCTGAGGGCTTCATTAGCTACCTGAAGGGTACGGTTCTTAGTAGACAGAAGGGTGTTCTCATGGGCTAGACGCTCTGTACCCTTTGCTAGCGCAACAACTGTCTTAAAAAGTGGAGTTAGCAAGCTCCCTTAGTGACGGGCAATCTGATTTCGAACAAGTGTTGTTTGTGAAAGAGCCTCAGTTAGGTTAGAAGGGGTCTAGGAGACCTAAGGGGTAGTGTTGGCAGTAGAGGGTCTAGAGGGAGTTAGAGTCTGTAACTTCACGTTAAGCTTTAAAAGCACTACTTGTGGGTTAAAAGGCACTAAGCCAGCTCTACAGAATCTAGCCTAATAGTTTTAGGCTGTCATTAACTCCTTATATGCTGCTATAAAGGCTAGAAAGAACTCTACCTTTGTAATATGGTTAATATGGGCTTTAATAAATGTCTTAATCTACTAACTATACACCTGCTTTAACACACTAAAGCACCTAACATTAAGTGGCTAGGTTAAATGAGACGAGTAGGAAGGCAGTCTAAGAGTTATAATGTTATGTGACTTGCAGTACTCTTAGAACTCAGCTGATTCGTGACTCTTATGCCCATCTAACACTAGTATTTGATATAGACCCCTTACACAAGCAGTAGTGTGTTTATTAAAGTATTTCAGCTATTCTAGACTTATCTCATTGTTCGTCCATCTATTACTTATTAGTTTAATAACCTAGTTAGGTAGGAGGCTACTGTCTATATACTAATTTAAAAGGTGGTTCTTGCCCTAAACCACTAGAAATAGAGGAACACTCTAGCCTTCACTATTAATACAGGCAATTGCTATAGCCTATTCCTAATTCCCTAGCTGAACTGCCTTGCCTCTGCTACGTCAATCTACACAGGTTACAACCATTATAGGGCAAATCACACCTATTATAAAGCCAGTTTTGTTAAAGTTGTAGAAGTTGTAGTCTAAAACCCTATATTTTGCCCTTATATTTTCCACTAGTTAAAACTACACGCTAATTAGCTTAGAATCTTCACATAAGGCCCTTTAGAAATCATAAACGCGATTAAAACGCGTCTTAAGGGCTAGTTGTCATTACATAAACTGCTATACCTAGTGGCCTCTAACACGCGTCCCTCTATGTGATTCGAGAATAAAATTAGCCATATCTTCCACACTAGCTAGCTAGGGTGCAAACCCTCTGGAATCTAGCTCAAGTATATTCCAAACAATCACTTCCTCCTCTAACTTAGACAATTTGATATTTGCTGGCTGTCGCTTAGGAAGGGGAAGGTAGCTGTTCATTCTGAGCCTAAGTGACGATTCGGGAACTTTATAGAGCTTTGCAGCAGCTCGACGGCTTAGCTTTCTAGACGTTTGAATAGCCTTGATAGCTAGAATGATTTTGCTTCTTTAGTAATAACTGACATAGTGGAAGGTGAATAAAACGCGTTCTAAAGTAAGAGGGTGAGGAATTCGCGAAAAGTGCGCAGGGTCCTGTCGTGCGCAGGGTCATGTCCACCCACGTTAGAGGTAAATTATATTTTCGTATTAACAACCAACCGAGCACCAATTATACATAATGGCAAAACATCTAGATTGAATCTTAAATACCTAGTTTACTAGATACAGTTTGTTTCCACTGCATAACTTAATTTAACTTGAACTTTCTAAACAATTTCTGCTCTTTTCAGCCGTTGAGTAGGTTGGTTAATTTAACTGAGATTGCTAAGTTAGCTACGTTCGTACCAGGCACTCAAAACACAAAAAGTTGTTGCTATTTGTGTGAAAAATATGTGTAAGCGTGCTTAAAATTATCAAACTATCGAAGGAGGGAAAAACTGTCTGTCCTCTTCGTAACTTGGTATATATTTGTTCTAACAATATGGGCTTACACAGGCTACTTAGGGCAATTAACTTGTCCATATATATGAATCATTTGCTATTACCCTGTCGACATTAATTCCAAACTCCAAAATCTAAGTCATTGCGAGAAAAACAAGACCCCTCCCTCCATGTGTGCGCATTAACCCAAACAGCCCCTTACTCCACGCCATGAACCGTACCAAGAACTCCAGCAACTACTATCCGCGTGGCAATCAAACACCATTTTTGTTAACTCAAGCCAACTAGTTCCCTTTCCGAGTTTCCTTGTGAGGCTTATAATCCTTCACCTCGTCAAACCACTGACTCTCCTCATTATATTTGTACGCGTGGAAGTCCACTCCATAAGGCTTCGGCTCAATAACAAATAACATTCCAAGGGGAACATCGAGATCAGCAATGTCGTTCCGGGTGAGATCCATGAAGTAAGCCATGAGGACTCGAGCAATGGAGCGGTGTCCAATGATGAGGACATGGTCGGTAATTCTCTCAATCTCTCTCACCATATCTCGAAGTCGACTGATAACCTGAAGGTAGCCTTCTCCTCCTACTCCAGGATAGATATAATGGAGCTTATCCTGCCTCCGTTTGTTGAACTCCAGCGGGAAATTGTGTTCTATTTCTTCATATGTGAGTCGTTCAAAATCACCCGCGTTCAGCTCATTGAGCATTTCCCAGTTCTTCACGTCATAATCGTCATCGGCCTCGAAATCTTCTGCTGTTTGAATGCTTCTCTTCAACATGGATGTCCAGATGCAGAAGTTCTTTTCGTCGAGCTCGCCCAGACGGCTCTCGGGATAAGGAGGTGTATTGTCTCCAGGTTGTGGTGGAAAGCTGGAGGACAAAATCTTGTCTTTTTGCTCTACCAGCCAATCCTTCCTTTTCTGAGTCATGAAGTTGTACAGGACAGCACCATAAGCGCGGCCCTCTGGCGTGATGTCGGAATTTCCACCGAGTTTTCCTTCTTTATTATCATATGATTCTCCATGGCGGGTAATCCAGATCTGTCTCGGGGAAAGATTGAACGTGGTTAGGTATGAGGCTATCCCTCCGCTTAGAAACCCCTTCAATTGGTGGTGTATGACTTTGCGTCCAACATCAATCATCTGGTACGGATTAGCGGCGTCCTTCACCAAGTTTTAATTTGACAAATCCTTACCTTAATATATTGGATGCCATTTTTTTCTTCGTACTCGCCGAGCGGGACATATGCGCTTTCATAGGCCGCAACCCGTTTTCTAAAATCTTCCAAGGACGTCACTGGGTCCTTGCCTTTATAGTCTGGGCCAGATAGCTTCAGACGCATATTTGCTTCTAGGAGCTATAATAGTATGGTTAGCATAAGCTTTGCAATTAGACCTGATGTTCCTACCCCTTGATCTTCGCAGATACTTTCAATGAATAGTATGCCAAGTTTGGAATCGCGTTCCTTGACGCGTTTGAACAACAACTTTCGCCTCTCAAGTGTGCTATTCGTCGCATCTAAAATGCCAGCCGATCCGCCTTGAAGTAGAAGATAATCAAGAAGCTCGTCGAGTGTCGAGATGGCTACCTGCTCTCGCACTTGGGACGCTCGCGCGTTAGAGGGATCAAAGAACTCTGCACTCTGGTCAAAGGGCTCCGATGGAGCCTTGGGCTCTTCCGAATGATCTCGCGAGGCTGATTCTTGGTTTTGGCTAGGTTCGACTCCATTGAGAAGTATATGGGCAGCCTGAGTGGGTCCGTCCATTGCGCCCGACACCGTGGCAGTCCCTGGGAGAGCATCCGTGTTTGTCAGTGATTTTGTTCGGGCTTGAATCTGGGCTGTAAGGTTTGATGATCCTGGTTGCGCACTAGCTGCCACTCGTCGTCGATTGCCAACGTTGAAGATTTGGCTGTTGTGTTGTTGCCATGAGAGATATCGTTGTATTTTCTTGGTAATATACGATTTCCCTCTTGCTGGCAGACCAACCATGATAATCACCAATTTGGAAGCCACATCTCGCTCTGCAATACGACCATCGGGAGAAACCCTGGACCGCGTCATCCCAGGAATATTAAGCGTTGTTGCAGGTGGTCGTGTCCGCGGTGTGCTCGAACCCGAGTTTTGCCTAATTGGCATGCTGCGACTATGTTAGTTAGGTCAATTCGAACAAACCCTGGAAGACTATGGGGCTTCTGGGTGGGAACTCACAGATGAGGGCTACTGGGTGCTGTCGATGGAGTACTACCAACAGAAGCATCGCTTGGGGTGTGACTCCCAGCGTCGTGTGAGCCGCAGCCATGGCCGTTTGGAATCGTCTGATGGACACGGCCATGGGGAATAGGTATCGGCGGAACCAGTCCATGGGGAATAGTTGGTGGCGGTACCAGCCCATGGGCAATGGATAGCGAGGGAACTAGGCCATTGGGGATATATGGCGACGGTACCAGGCCATGGGACGTTGGTCTGAGTTCGCGCGTCTCTTTGTGGTTATCATTGGAAGTGTCCACGGCGACTACATTACTCATGATTGCAGCTTTTCCGATGGACGAGAGTTGGGACTGTCGCCTCAGACTGTCTATGACGGAATTAGTTAACGGCATACCTAGATACCATAGTGAACCCATACCTGCAATTTCATTGTCAACAACTGCCCCGGGAGTGGAGTGAGGCATCAGGCGAATGATATCGTGGGCGTGCCGCCGCCTGCAAGTGGACTGCGAGGCAGCGAGAGACTGCGGTCCTCAATAGCGGGTTTCGGGATAATTATCGACTCCGGCGGGTTGAAGGTGCAATGGAACCACGGACCCGGCTGGACAGGTGAGGCTGAGGCTGAGGCTGTAAAGACTTTTGAGGAAGACGGAAGTCCCGGCGAAGGGGGACTGGTGAGTGCTTGGGAGTTTCTTGGCTAAGAATTTCCGGAGTAATGAAATTCAGCTGGTGAGGCTGGCAGGCTCAGACTGAGACCGTATATAGAGAATAGTTGTGATGGGACGAAGAGTTGATTTGGCCTTGGGTTGGATTCTCTGTTCAGTTTGATGTTGTTGGGGGGATATGTTTTGGAAAGAAGGAAGAGAGGTATGAGTGGATGGAGTTGGGTTTAGTTTGTTAGTTGTTGGGGTATGTGTCGATCAGCAAGGACCAAAAAGGATAAAGTCAGTCGTTAGTGGTAGGTTGGAGTTAGTTGGAGTCAGAATTGGAGTACGGGAGTACTGGGGAGTACTGGATGCACTACTGGAGTACATTAAATGACATGCTTGACTGGGGGGAGATCCAAGGAATTTGGCGATTTTAGCTTTGATTAAGGCCTGTCACCAGTGCGATTGGCGACACACTAAGGACAGACTAAGGCGGTTCAGGCGCCCGACGGGGAAATCGGCACGAACTGGGTGCAGGCAGGTGCAGGCAGGTGCAGGCAGGGTACATGCACACAAAGGGATGCGGTACGGGAGATGTTTGTACTCCCCGAAGCCACCTACAGTTACTACTACCTAACTAGGTAATTGTCTGCATATGGAATGTGAGGAGACCTTCTAGATGTGTGGTGTGTCTTCTCTTTTTCTTTTTCTTTTTCTTTTTCTTCTTCTGTCCATAG
Organism: Pseudogymnoascus sp. 05NY08; assembly: GCA_001662605.1. Classification (NCBI taxonomy): domain Eukaryota; kingdom Fungi; phylum Ascomycota; class Leotiomycetes; order Thelebolales; family Thelebolaceae; genus Pseudogymnoascus; species Pseudogymnoascus sp. 05NY08. The sequence goes on from KV458897.1 coordinate 8,772, forward strand.
CCTCTGTCCATAGCCTGATAACACATACTATATAGTCTATAGTATGGCCCATACATAATAGGGTACATATCACATCGATCATATCGTATATATCGTCTTACATGCAAGATCTCCGAGGAACAATCCCTACCTAGGGATTGTCTAGCTAGACACCCACCCCTTTCCTACATTCCCACATAGGCCTAGACACGCCCTAGGTGACACCTGAAATTCAGTAATATATGGACAATAGTAACAAGCGGAGTATACCCCATATAGTAATATATATAGTGGCATATGATACCTGCTATAGTACAGGACATATCATCCCATATATATGGCCCCAACTGTAGGGTATATGTTAGATATATATACGTTAGAGTTCCTCCATCCGTTCGGTCCGGAGTACATACATACATCCATACATACTTCGTACATACTCCGTATAGCTGGAAACACAGTTCCACGTACCCTACCCTTCGAAATACAGTCCATCGCATCTACTACCCTGTCGACGCATGCCTTGAACCCCACGTTTATGCATGATTCGTACTAGTTTGTCCAAATGGAAACGAGGCGGCGGAGAAACCTTGTCTGAGACTCACAGAACCACAAACAGTAACTGTATGCAGCATTGTAACTTACTGACCCTTTATGACTCTACTCGCCGTACGAGTACTATGGTAGTGTGGTGCGTTCTCTTCTCCGCGGCTAGAGGCATTATTGTAATACTTTGGGTTTTGTGAGGCATGAGTAGCACAATCAAAAGGCATTTCCATCTTTGCCAGCCATACCAGCTATACTGGCTGCCTCTCTTCATTTCCTCACCATATATGATAAATGCGCGGAGAATAGTAGAAGGAATATAGCCAGATAAATACTGCTAGATGAGTTAGATGAGTGACTCGTACAGCAGGTACTCACCGAAGTATTACCCTAGTGGACGCTAAATTAAGTCTAGCGCATAGGGTACAACAGGTACGGACATCCACACCACGAAACTGAGAACAACAAGCGTCTCCTAGCCTCCTCAAAAGATTTCTGCCCGTTTGTACCGCCTTAATTTTGCTTTTGGCCAGAGTAATCCCCCCCACCCTCAAATTGGCGTCACGTGCGATAAGAGAGATAGCCATCAATTCTACTAGAATTACGTTATTATTGCCAGTAAAAGCATTGCCCAGCTCGACTTTCCACGGCCGATGCTCCGTCTGAGTATTCAGCCTCCTTTGCCTCCAAACAAAACCCCGCTTTCCCACGTTGCTGATACTACGGAAATGCGGTGACCGACGACCCATCCCTACCCCCATGCCTACCATCCCACCGCCAGTGCGGCGCCTCAAACCGTTGAAGACCTTACTGGAGCTGAAAGCCGGGGACTCCACCATTGATGTCTACATCACTACTGTCCCCATCAAATCTGCCAATTCGGTACTGAGGTGAGTTAGCTGCCGACACAAGTCAATTGGTTCGAGTGCTGACATATGCGAGTGCGGTGCGTTCCTTGATCCAGGATGAGTATGCCGTCGACTTGCAGCACCTGCGACGATTTGCGAAGCTCCACGACCTACCCCCACACCTGAAGTTGCTGGTCTCACCTTCCGAGACCGCCGCTCCTGTTTCTGATGGCCAGGCAAACCTTTGCTTGCTGGTGGCTCCCACAGCTTCTATCGACCTTCCAGCGCTGAAGGAGTGCATCTCCAATGTGCTTCCATTATCAGAGCACAATGCGCCGGCGGTTTGGACAATTCCTGTGCCGCAACTTGCGCCAACCTCCCAGGAGCAGGCCACGAAATGGACTACAACACATTGGCCGACAGTATACAAGAAGAACAATCCATTTGGCCCACACCCACACATACTTTCTCGGGCGGAGGATGAGATGGCCGGTGATCTGGACAAATGGATGGGAATGGCCCACAGCGTTGCCCAGGCCTCAGTAGCCTTTGGGGCCGGCGAGGGTACTGGGGCAGTTATTGTCCAGAGAGACAATGGCACCCCTCGTGCTTTGGCACTGGCCGGAGATGCACGCTGGGCCAAGGGCAGGAGTTCCCCCAAAGGTAATGTCATGGCACACTCCATTCTGCGCGCTATAGGCATGATTGCCCAGAAAATGAGAACGGCTGAGAGGAAAAAGGGCGATGCGCCTCCGCCATCATCTCTTGATGAACTGGAAAGCGCCATGTATCTTGATATGCCCATGCATCTCGAAGAACATTCTGTCTTCAATGAGAGTACAGTATCCCCAGACGGATACCTGTGTCACAACCTGGAGATATACTTGACCCATGAGCCTTGTGTCATGTGCTCCATGGCGCTGTTACACTCTAGATTTGGCAGAGTCGTCATTGACTCGCGAGCGCCAGCAACAGGAGGGCTTTGTAGCGAAGGCACAACCTCTGGAACTGTCGCACAACCCCACACTTCACAGCTGGGACATGGTCTGTTCTGGAGAAAAGAGTTGAACTGGTCGTTGCTGGCGTGGGAGACCGAAGGCCATGAACCTCCCCCTTTAAATGATAGATGTGACATGCAAGCATAAATATAAAGAAAATAATAAGATGATCTCCACTGCTTTGTTATGCCGTGAAGCTTTAGTCGTACACTTGAGCCGCCGTGGAGTAATCTGAGATAAGCCTCGTCTGGGATTCAACAGCCTTGCATAAGGCGGGGACTACGTACCAACAAATGAAGTGGGAGAAGGCTGTGCCTGACTTACATCCAGAGTCTCAACCACAAACACACGAAACATAAATCCTCTTTGTGTATTCTGAGCTGATATCCTTATGACCTGCCGCATTGCAACATAGTGGTCTTGATTGGATAAGACCGTGCCTGTCGCATCTTCGTCTTTGTTCAAGAGCAAGAGCGAACCTACCAGCCACATGGAGACGGTGGCCCGTACAGCTTCCCTCTGGTGACAAGCAGGGCCTGTAAACGCAATACTCCGCTACAGGCAACCTTTGAAATTATCAGCCCGGTTCATCAGCAACCGCCGTCTCTTTGAAATCGCGTCCGTTGCCCCAGTTCCTGGGGTGCAGCTCGGTCTTCGCTCGTTTGTCTGCTCCGTAGCACCCCTCGCGCCTCTATATCGCGAGACTACTGAGCCCAGGATGGCTGCATTGGGAGGGAAGGGCGTGCCAGAGTCGGCGTCTAAAAAGAGAAAGGCTGCCAACCAGCCCAAATTCTACGCAGTGCGAGCTGGTCGTCACCCGGGCGTATACTCTGATTGGAACGAGTGCAAGGAGAGCATTACTGGTTTCAAAGGCGCCAGCTGTGAGTGGTTATTCCTCATCTCGGCTTTATATGTTTCTAACTTTTAAAGTCAAATCATTCTCTACTCGATCCGAAGCTGAGGCATTTGTATCTGGAAGGGAGTCGAACTCGGGCCCCTCTGCTCCTGTTGGAGAAGCTCGCTTTTATGGCGTGGCGAGTGGTCACAATCCAGGTGTATATACCGACTGGACGACTGCTCAAGAGCAGATAAAGGGATGGAAGCTACCTAAATACAAGAGGTTTAGTACAAGAGGTGAGGCGGAAGCATTTGTTCAAGCTGGCGGCCGCCCTGGCAAGGTGGATTCAGGCACCACAGAATTGATAGATGAAGATGAACAAGCTGAGGATTTGGACGACGAAGTATCGGATGTTGAAAGCCCCGCGGTGCCATCCAAGAGGAGAAAAACATCTCCAGCGACCTCGGTCGACCAGACCAAAGCCAGTAAAAGTACGGTCGAGATAGTAGCCACAACCTCAGCTGCTAAATCTCGTGCCGCCGATTCTAAGTCAAAGCCCCTCAATATATATACAGATGGAAGCAGTTTGGCCAATGGAAAGGTGGGAGCTGTTGCTGGAGTGGGTGTGTTTTTTGGAGATGGAGATGATAGGTACGTCTCAACTTGCCATCGAGAGCAATACATTAGCAATGATACTGCAAGAGATACTGATTTTGATACTTTAGGAACATTTCCGAGGCATTGGAGGGTGAACTTCAAACCAACCAAAGGGCCGAACTCACGGCCATTTTGCGTGCGCTTGAGATTGCGCCAATGCACCGTGAAGTCCACATCTACACAGACAGCAACTACAGCATAAACTGTGTGACGACCTGGTTTAAGAAGTGGGAGACGAATAACTGGTTAACCTCAACCAATCAGCCCGTCATGAACAAGGACCTGGTCGTAGACATTCTGGCCAGGATCAGGGAACGGCAAGGGCATGGATCCGGCACGATATTCAACTGGATCAAGGGTCACTCAAATGATCCGAGTAACGAGGCAGCCGATAGATTAGCTGTTAGTGGCGCCCAACGGGCACAGGCACGGAGGAGGCAAAACAAATCCTGATAGCGTCTATCGACAACTACAGTATGGCCGCCCATTTACCGGCCAAGGAGGGATCAGTCATAACATGGCTCACAAAATCACGGCGCATTGATTCTTGGAGAAGATAGTAGGGCATGGCTGAATTTAACAACCACTAAATGTAAACAATTATATCAAACTGGGAAACACGCTGTACCCAACCGCCCTCCACGTAAACACCCTATAAATGAACCATCATCTGAATACTGAACAAGCCCTCATCCCAAGAAGCTTCCTTGAATGTCATAAATCCCAAACTGGGAGCAACCTTAAAAAGCGGTTGGTAAATTACAAAACCTCCACTGCCTGCTCAGCTCTCGACCGAGCATATGACTTAACAAGTCGAGTCCCCTCTGCCCATACTTTAGGTACGCGGTTGTAGAGCATGGTAGCCACAATAATTACTAGAATAGGAATCTGTATGGAGTTAGTTAAGTTCGTTTCGCATGAATAGAATGGGAAAGGAGTTGACCTACCCAAATGAAAAATAGCTTCCTATCACTCCGGAATCGGATCTTTTTGCCATGTGCCAGGCGGATTTGGGCATGTCCTTCTTCGGATATGGAATGCTTGGAACTGCTATCTAGGTTCTCTAATACCTGCGATGAAGATTTGGAACTTGAGGCCACGCTCGAGCCAGACGACTGTGCTTGGTCATATAGCGTAGCGCATTTATCATCAGCGATCGCATCTGCTGCAGCCTGAGTAGCCGACGCTCTTTTGGTGTCGGCATCCTTATGAGGGAAGATATCCTCATATGCGGGAGGAGCATTCGAGATAGTTCCGGAGAAAAGGTCCCACCATTTTGAATCTGCCTCTTTGTTTGCTGGGCCAACATCGGTATTTCTGGATGCGCCCATGTGTGGTACTAGTGAGCTGATTCGGCGAACCATTGGTGCCGTTGGCAAATATGCTTGATAGTCTGGTAGATTTGGGATTTGCGGTAAGTTAAGGTGTTGCATCGACTGTTGAATATGCTGAATCTGCGCAGTTAAATGATCACGGAATGCTGTCATGGCTGCTGCTGGTGATACGAACCCAGCTCCCACAGCGTCAGCTGCGGGGACAGGGAGACCGTTGGCTTCATTTGAAAGCGAAGTGTCAAGGTCTGGAGGAGCTGCGCTCCTGCGTCTTGGTCGCATCCAAAAGACTTCATCAGGTGTAGCAGAATCGCTCCCTTCATCGCTGTATTCGGGCTCTTCGGTCTCAGATGTATCATCCGCATCGTCACTAACACCTGGCGATGTCGTAACTTCAGCTCCATTTGGACGCGGTTCCCATAGTGACTGCAGGGATGTGGCGCTGCTTGTCCTGCTTCGAATAGAGCCACCGCTACGCCTGCGGCTATGACGCTCCACACGACGAGTGGATTGAAGAGTTTCTTCGGATGTGCACAAATCAGAGGCTGTATAACCCTGGAGAGTCCTCCACGAGGGATCTGCGCCACAGAGAATGAGTCGCCTTATAATCTGGGGGTGATTATGCATCGCTGCGAAGTGCATAGGTGTGAAACCTCCTTTATCACGGGGCTCCGGGTTAGCACCTCTTGCCAACAAAGCCGCGACAAAGCGTTGAAGGCCCAATGAGCACGCCAAGTGAAGCATTGTCTGACCAGATGCTCGCCGCATGTTCAGACGAGGTAGATGCGAGCTATCATCTAAGTCAATGAGGTCTAGTATTCTCAGTAGTGTTGCTTCGACGTCAACACCAAATATGGCGGCGTTGAAACGAGAGACAGGTGGTTGCTGCGTTCCTCCTGTCGGTGAAGCACCCCCAGCGGCACCCCAAGATGATGGCCCATCACCCACGATTCTTCGTGCCAAGTCACGGACATCTTCCATCCTCCCAGTCATCTTGTGCCCTAATACAGACAGGGCCGTTCTTATAATTTGTTGTTCATCGTCATCAACATATTTAAAGAACGCCTGCTGCTTAAGGATCGGCGGTGACGGGTATGGTTGCAGTTGCTGCTGGTGTTGATGCTTGAATGTGACTGCAACAGTTCCGCCAGTAGTTGCAGGAGGAAGCAGGCAGACAAGCGACGTCTCGCCCCAATATGTCGTGGTAGTGGCCTTTACATCCCCAAACATAACTTCCAAGCCCTGACAGAATCCGCTACCAAGGCACGTCACTTCAATCCCTCCAGCCTTTGGCCCTTCATTTGGAATCATCTTGTGAATGGTGGGTGGCCTTTGCGGGTTGAGCGGCAGGGGCATCCCATATATGCCATTAGCAACAGCCTGTGCAATCTGAGCTTGCTGCTGTTGGTACGCCTGTATGCTGTTCCTCATACTGTTGGGACTTGGTGCGCGGCTTGGATGTGTGGAGGTTGGCGCCGAGTATAACTGGTTCAAAGCCAGGTTATCCATACTTTGGGATCTATTGTTATTCGAGATAAAGCCTTGCTCGTTGCCGTTTTGATTGGGTGACCCGGCGTTAAATTGAGTATGGCCCGGTTGTACTGATTGGGGCATGTGGTTGAACGTTGTGTCCTGGGGGGAAGCGAACATGTTAGGTGAAGTTCCATATGGAGGTTGAGATGAGGCAGCGCCCGAGCCATTGGGAGCAGGGTTCAGGCCCCCAGGGTGCTGCGGCATAGTCTCGAGTCTTGTCATGGCGAGACCGCTTGGGACTTTGCTGGACCCGCTAGCTTTTCGCTTTTTGTTACTTGGACCAATTGATCCAGAAGGCGATGCCTGCCTCGATAAGCTGCGCGGAGTCGTCGTGCTCGGGGCATTTTGAGATGCCTGAGGAGTGCCAAGTACCGAAGAAGAAGCATACGATAGGGGGTAGTTTCTTTGGATGTTTTGCACATCTGTGTTTGACTGTGATGCTCGAAACGACGCCATGGGCATATCGAAGCCCATATCAACGCCAGGGTTGTTCATGAATCCATGTTCGTTGACACCAGCGCCGCCTGGCCCCATTAAATGAGGAGGCATGTTGTGTGTCTTATGGTCATCAGTGATCATGATCGAAGACGTAATCTCTTGAGCTACCAGGCGCCCCGTCCAGTCTTTGATTGTGAAGATAACCTGGAACCCCAATTTCTCATTTTGATGCCTGCAATAACAAGCGATGCGCATAGGAGCATCAACTTGTAAAGCGCCCTCATGAATGACTGGTTCCCGTCGGTCTCCTACCGTATCGGACAGTACTTGGCTCGACGGTTGTTGCCAGTCTTTGATTTCGTGGGTGTTGAAGACAATCACGCGTTTGTCTTCGTCCTTGTGCCAGGATTCTTCTTCTTCGACCTTTTTGACCTTCTTTCTCGCGGCACGCTTACGCTCGCGCGTAATGCACCCAGAGCATATTTTCACCTCCCCTCCATTCAGGGGCTTGTTCTCGTCATCATCGTCGGCTACCGTATCGGCTTCGTCCTCTGAACGCGACTCTGAAGACTTGGGGGCTCCAGCAGCACGTTCAAAGGCTCGTCGGCGAAATTCTGGATTTTGCATTGCACTGGTGCAAACGAGGGTTGTTGTGAGTTCTAAGGTATCCGGTGATTTGGTAAGGGGCTGTTTCGCCAGCAGTTTCGGCTTCGAAATAGTGTGGGTGGGTAGATGAAGCTTTGTAATGCCCGGAGGAAACGGGAAAAGCGTCATCTTGATAGGGATCTGAGTCTCTACTCGCGATTTCAATGGAGTCGGATGAATGGCCAAGACTGGCTTATACATGTTATCCATAAGAGACATGCCAGCTGAGAAAGGCATCTGTTGGGGCATGTTGTTGTTCAGGCGCATGGGCATAAAACCTCCACCATTCACCATCGAGTTTGGTATGCTGAAGTCGTAGTTTGTTTGCCAGGGATTGTTCTGTGCCCCATTACCAAGCATCGGTCCATTGATAAACTCTACTCCGCCAGAAGGAGAAGGAGAATTGTTGAAGAACACTGATGGTGAAGATTCCTGGCTCGTGATCATCGTGGACAACGGAGAGGCTTCGCGGGATGCGTTGGTCGTCAGACCGTGCATTGTGCTGGTGATGGAATTTTGCTAATAATCGTTAGTTATTTGACTAGAAATTGCTATGGCTATCAATTAGGGAACTCACCGAGGATTTCGAACGGTGGCCTGCTGCTCTATGCTTCATAACTGGGGTGTTTCGACTTGGGGTGTCATGCTTGATAGTTGGCATCCCCGGCGACTTCATGGCGGAAGCGAAATGGCTTGGGCTGCTCGCAGCACTATCAAAGTCGAAATCGTTTTCCATTATCTTGTCGTTAAAATCGAACGCTGTAGCGGTCGACGACGAGGCCGTTGTGGCGCTGTATGGCCCGTAGGCCTCTAAGTCGTCCGGTCCATGTCCCCCCTCCACTTTCCAATCGCCCATCTCAGCATCATTCATTGAGGCGTCTTTGGCTTCGTAGGTAGGTTCTGATGATTGTGACGATGGCTTTCGTTTATTGTATGTTGAGGAGTCTGAGGACGAGTCATGAAAAGAGCCGCCTGGGGAATCTGAAGAAGGTATCGAGGGCGTCCGTGGGCCCGTCGCAACAGCAGCACTCCTGTTCTCAGCGCTTCCTTTCTGAGCTATCGCAGGTGACCCAAAGTTCGCTCTCCTCTCTCCGGGAGGGAGGTTTTGGTCCAGGAAAGCACCAGGGCTTCCCGAAGCTATGTATGGCGTGCCCGGGTTGAAAAACTCGAAGTCCTGGTCGTCTGGGTCCTCCGACGCATCCAAATCAAGAATGAAGGGAGACGAATACGGCTCAGTGCCCGGCATCGCCTTCGTTTATCGGGCTCGGTCTATTCACCGGCGTGTCCTGGGATCGAGAGATAGGATGGACGCCTCGTAACAACCCCCAGCCCGACGGTCGTCTTTTCGTAGGTGCTGATCAATGAAGAGTATCGTAATTGAATCGCAATCTATCGCCCGGACATCTTTATCGCAGATGCTGAGTTCAATAGGGGTGGGATGAATCTTTTGCGGTTGAGTCTTCGAGGGAGGCGATAGGCCCAACGAATCGCGGTGAGTCGGATCGAGTCGATCTTGGAGGTATTATCGCAATAATCGGATGCCTCTGGCAGCGACAAGACGCCTGGAGTGAAGCAGCGATTGAATGGTGATGGCTGCGGGGAGTGGTTGGACAGTACAGCAGGCAGGTCGAGGTCGATATCGCCGACGTTGAGTGATCTGGAGCGAAGAAGGCTTGGCAGTGTACGCGTTTCTACTTGGTACACTGACAGGCGAAACTGGGGCCGCAAAGTATCAGTACCTTGTTATCGCGTACAAATTGGAGGGGTTAGTAAAGTATCGAAAAGTCACTTTCTACAGTAATCGACGGGGTGAAATTCAGAAATACTTTTTGCGGGAAGCAAAGGGGGACCCTTAGAGTGCGAGTATCTCAACCAATAAAATACTGTCCAATACATCCTCCAGTATAAATATGATTATAATCATAATAAATCATAATAAACGCACGACTACCTCTGTAAGCACGACTGGATTGCTACGTACTTGTGTAATTCAAAACATAACTTTTTATAGGTGTGTGAAACTCGCTCATCTCATTCATAAACCGCTGTAATATTATGAAGAGATTATGATGAGACACTTCTCCTATCCTTCTACTTCTCCTTCTGCTTCCCAAGAATAACAAAAACTTATCCACATCACACATCACATCACCTTACCTTACCTCACCTCACCTCACCTTCACAATTCACATTTCACAATTCAACCAGTGCATGTCCAACGTTGAATGTTGATATTCCTTCTCGATTAAGCACAATACTTTCCAGTGTCAGTGCTGTACGTCCCTCGTGGTGGGGAAATACGCGTAGTAACAGGGTCAACAAGGCTACGCTGTTACCCTGTTACGGTCCTTCGTTGTCCGGGTTCCAGAGCGGACTCACAACAACCACAGCACAGATACATCTACTATTTACATTCGCGATTCCCAGGACGTGACGAGCAGTCAGAGCAGCCTCTCATCACACCAACATTCTTTACATTCACCCAAGTTAACTGTCTCAAGCTCTGTCTTTATGGTCATACAAAGCAAGGGACATACGTGAGCAGCAACGCCGTCATGGATCCGCACGTGGTAAGTTATTTTCAGCTTGATTTTGGGGCTTTAGGACGTATCTGATCTCACTATCGCTGAGCATACAATCCACCCACGGCGCCGTCGTTCTGCACCCCAGAAAAGAATGCAAGGCTAACATCACTAGTTGCCAACCAACACACCACAGGGCAAACCTGAGGGTGATGTGAAAGACCCCCAATCTTTCTCCAAGGGAAGCAAGAGACTTTTTAGTCACACTTTCTCGGGGTACTCGCAAGAGGAAGACAGTGCCAGTAACTACGGAAGTGGCAGCGATGGCCGCCATCTTGATGAAGATGACCCATTCGAGAAGCGTCACCGTACCAGTGACTGGCCGCTCGGAGGCAATGGGAAGGCCGTTGAAGGCGCTGCAGCTGGCGGACCTGACTCCCCAGCCAGCAATTATTCTGACGATGGCGTCCAGCCGCGCTCATCCAAGTTCATTGAAGGGAGCATGAGGAACAGAGCGAGCCAAAAGCCTCCGAGAAAGTATGTGGTCAATGAGACCGAGTTGAACTGTGCCGGGGAAAATGAGTGCACCAAGAATGGGAAGACACAGCGCAACAAGCTAGTCCGCAACTCCACTCAGTCTGTGCCAGCAGTGGCTGGGGAAACCAAGACTGAGGCGAACCGTCACTCTGCGGTATTCCGCTTCGGAAAGTCCCTAGCAGCCTCTTTCAACCCGTCAAACTGGAAGATATGGTCAAAGTCACAGGATGCCCAAGTCCCCGACGACAAGGCCGATGCTGAAGCCCAAGCCAAGCTGGAGAGAGCGTATAGGGAAGTAAAGAACATCGCACCCACTCCAGGGCGTCGATTTGGCCCCGCCGGTGGTTCTGCCATCTGGAGCAACGCTCGGTCATCTGTGAACGCTTCAGGCGTCGATATTTCAGAGCAAGCACCACCATCCCAGAAGCGCTATGGAATGGTATTCGACACCCCGCCATCCATGGCAGGTCTCGGCAGCATCGGCGACTATACCGCCCAGCTAAGCACAAGCAAACTTTCCACCCCTGCCGACTTGTACTCTGTGCCATCCCACCAGCTCTTGCACAGCAATGAGAGCAGATCCTCTTTCACCTACGGCTCCATCGCACCACCAAAGTCGCTGAAGCCAAAAATCTCCCGCAAAGATCTACGCGTCCAACAGAAACTCGTCAAACGCGTGAGCAACCTCGAATCGAAGCTCGAAGCTGCGCGTCTCGAACTAGTGAAATCACTAGGCACCACCGGCCTCCCCCCACCACAGGCTCGAGGTGGAAAATCCCGCTTCGTTCCTGGGGCGTTGTCGTCTTTGCCGTCGGAATCACTGTTGAATGGGTACACCCACCAAAATGAGTCCACGCATAGCTATATCGGCGCTGCTTTGACTACAGATGACAAGATCAGTCTATCCTCGTCACGCAACCATGGTGAGACCTCCGGCCGTCCCAGCATGTCCAGTTTTTCTTCTTCGGTGCGAGAGGATCAAAACAGAAATTCATACGCCGCAGCACCAGGCCAAGATGAGACCGACCAAGTCACCCCTTCCAAGAAGCGTAAAAACATGACCAAAACCACCTCCACCACCTCCACCTCCTCCCAACACCCCTCAGACGCAGACACCACAACATCCTCCCACCTCACCCCCAACCCAGCCAAAAAAGCACGCAGCACCAGCGCGAAAGAGAAACCCAGCCCCGAACTCCTCCTCCCTGACTGTGGCTCTTCGGATCGCAGCTTCGAGAATGTGGATCCAGAGAAGAAAGCCGTTCTCGTGTCTGTTGGGGCGAAGCAGCAGGGGACGCCGAAGTTGATTGTTAAGAAACGCGTTCTTCCGCTTGAGACGCAGGGGAGTAGGATTCCGAGGAAGGGGGGGAGGAAGGATACGCCTACTGAGAGTGAAGTTGGGGATGGGAATGCTATTACTGTTGCGAGTGGGAATGTTGGTGTTCAAGGGGCAGCTGTGGTTGAGACGCAGCCGAGACAGGGGATGGGGAAATTGAAGAAGGCTGCTAAGCCGAGGGTGAAGAGTACTGAGATCCAGGCAAACAAGCAGATCGACCTCGACGAAGAGAAGACGACGAAGGATACGAAGGAGAACATCCCAGCGGCTCGGGGGGGTAAAATTACAAATTCAACTTCAATGGACAGTTTTGAGTGGGGACCTGATGTGTTTTAACCCCCTCGCCCGTCGCCACAACAGAAATCAACTCATATCAGGTGTTAAGGGGAAGAAAATGGGGAGGCATAGAGACGCGTTACGAATGATGGATGACGGATGATGTACTGTACTGTACTGATAATAATAGCGGCATATTTGCGCGGATGGATTGTGGTTTGATGATGAAGGTTACGAGTAATGTATGGTTTTGAATTTATTGGCGGTTTGCGAAGCTGGGGAGCGAGGGATGGTAGCGTTGATTGATGGATTAAGGCGGGAAAATGTGTGTACAGCGTAGCGTAGCAAGCAAGCAGCATAGTTAATATCAATTCGGTGGCAGTCTGACTTCCCTCAACCATGTGTTTGCAACAGCAGTATCAGCAGGTCTTATATTGTGACAGCAGTCAACAGGACGTCAAATTTCACGGCAGCAAACAATCACATCACATCACATACACATCTCACAACCATCACTCCACTCAGTCAAACATAATTTTTAAAATCTCTTCATCTCATATTCCAAAAACTATCCCTAAAAAAAAAGACGGCAGTATAGCCAGCCAGACCTTCACGCTTTCCCTACAACCAAACAAAAAAGCCAAAACAGCTTGAAGAAGAAGAAAAAAGATGACACGAGCTTAAAAGAGAAAACAAAGAGTATTTCAAAGTCATAAAACAACCCCCTCCTTCTTCCTTCCTTCATATTCCCCTCCTAAAGTTTTACAGTACGGAACACCCTCCCCCTCCACTTCTGCTTGGGCAGAAATGGGGGAAGGGGGCCGCTACAACTGCACACCTAAACGCACAGCGAGGAAGGACATAGGAAAGTTCTTGTAGTGGGTGATGATGGTGGTGGTACGGTGGTGGTGGTGTTGTTGCGCATACAGCGCGGGTCGTGCGTGAGTAATGTGATATAATCCGAACAAAAAAATCCGAGAACAGTAAAAAAATGAAAAGGGCCGCCGTCGTCTAGAGGCTTTCGTTTGTGTGTGTGGTGAGAAGGGGGGTGGGCGTGGGCGTGGGCGCTGTTGAAGTCGCGGGGGGAGGAAGTGTGTGGTGATTGTGGTTTGTTGAGGTGAGAGAGAGGACGGTAGGCTAGTGTATAGCACTTTCCCTCCACCTCGTCGTATACGTATTTACTACTCTCCCCCAAGCCCATCGCATCTCGAAACTCTCTCATCGGCGTGACGTGACGTCTACACCATACTCGGGCGACAATTCATCTCGCCACTCGCGCGCTTATACTCCATCCTCTTCATATCCTCCGCGTCCAGCTCCTCATTATCCAGCTGTGGCGCCGCGCCATTATGCGAGCTCGGCGGCCTCGCGCCATTGTGCAGCGGTTGCGTGTGCGTGGTGCTCGCGAAGACGGAGTCGAAAGCGCGCTTGGAACCTGCGCGTTGCGGCTCGGTCGTGGATGAGGGTGTGAGGGAGGGGTACATGTAGGAACCGGAACGGTCGCCGGGGCTGTGGAGACTGCCGAGGGAGAGGCGGTGGGAGGGGAGGGAGGGGATGGGGGAGGATGCGGGCTCGTGCTTGGGTTCGTAGGAGGTGGTGGAGATCTTGATTGGTGCGAGGACGGGTGGCTCGGGGCGGGATTGGTAGGGTGCGTAGGAGGGGTGGTTCGAGTCTTGTTCGTCGCGGGGGTATTGTGGTTGTGGGAGAGGTGCGCTGGTGAGGGATTGGCGTCTGTATTCGTCGTAATCTCTCGGGGCTTGGTACTGGCCGTACTGCGGCCTCTCTGGGTAGCTGTAGCCGCCTGGGGATTGTTGGGGCGGGTATTGTGGTGCTTGTTGGTGATATGGCGATGGAGCGGATTGATGTGCTTGTTGAGGCTGGGCGGGTGGGGGAGGAGCAGGCTGGGTGAACTGAGGAGTCTGGAATTGTGGTTGTTGCGCGGAATGCGGGCCAAATTCCAGGTAGGAGCCTCCTTGCTGTGGTGTGGATGCCGGGCCGTGGTTGTATGGTGCCGGGTATGATGGGTGTGGAGGGTAGGCGTCGGCCGAGGGGCGGCGGTGCGCGTACTCGGGCTTGATCTCGCCGTTGCTGTTGCTCAATGATCGTTGGCGGCTATACGGCTCGACTGGGGTGGCACTCCTCGTGGATCGGCGGTAACCGTTGTTGTCATCGTATTCATCAGCAGCCTTGCCCTCGCGTCTCCTCATGCGCACATCACGACGGATGCGCACGCGGCAGCCCTGCTCCGCCACGGTCCTGCTCAGGCTGGTGCTCTCTGCCAGTCCCGGGAACTTCTTCGCGCTGAAGACGGTGAAGGCCTCGGACTTGATCTCGAGCCTCCAATCGAAGGAATCCGTCGGCTCGTCTGGGTTCTGCTTGATCGTCGCCCGGGCATCGGTGGCCGACTCTCCATCCTTGTCCTTGTCCTCCTTGGTCTCCTCGTACAGGTTGAAGCTCAGGCGGTACTTGCCCTCGTGGCGGACCGACAGGTCGGGAAAGATGAAGTAGCCAGCCTCGGTTGGGCGGTCGAGATATGCCATTCCTGACACGGGCATGCCGGTGAGGACGGGGATCTGCTGGGCGGTCTGCTGGACACGGCCGTGGATGATGGGGCGCGCGGTCTCGAGGGTGGCGAAGACGAAGAAGTTGGCATTGTAGGAGAAGGTGATGTCGTTCTTGAGGTTCTGTGCGTCAATCTCGTAGATCTTCAGCTCTACCACAGGCGGTGGATCAACAGGTCTGCGGTCGGCAGAAGCTGTGGGATGTTAGCAAGGAAGTCGAGAGGAGGCCTTTGTTCAGACGCGTTGTGCTCACATTTGGCTCCCGAACCACATGCTCTCGCGCGCTCCGGTTGCTGGATGACCTTCAGCTCGTAGGAGAGCTTGCGGCCCTCGGCGGTCATCCGCGTCACCGTCGCCGTCTCCTGGGGGCGAGTCATTGCATTCATTGTGTCGAGATGTTTGTCGACGACGATGGGGTATCGAGTCTCTCCCTCTGCGGTTGGCGGGTTGGCGTAGAGAGTTCGAACTCGCAGGCCTCTTTTTTTTGTTCCGAACAACGACGACGTTGGTGTGGGAAGGAAAGGTTGGGATGGGGCGGCGGAAGGGACGCGGCAACGAGCGACAGAGGGTGGATTTCGAATTGTGAGGAGTCTCCTTTCCGAAGCGACCTAGGCCCCGTTCAACACAAGGGTTGGGGTTGGGGGGATGGGGATGGGGGAGGTGGAATCTCGGTAGGATAATGTAACAAGGCGCGTACTAGGGTCCGTACTGGGGTGTGTGGGGGCGTGGGTTAGTTAGTGTGGGAGGAGGCGAGAAGAGAGTAATCTAGTCAAAGAAAGGAAAGAAGCAATGGAAGGAGAGGAGATTCCGTGAGGGCTAGAGGGATGGAGGAGGAGGAGAGAGGAGAGGGAAGCGCAACGAGTGGGTGAGGTTGAGTGGTGAAGGGTGAAGGGTGAGAAGTGTGAGCTCTCGGGGGAATACAGTAGTAGGGGGGAGCAGTCAGAGTCAAGAGGATTGGAGATAAAAGTACCGAGGTACCCAGTTAAAACGCCCAGTAAGGGTTTGAAGGGATGGCTATGAGGGACGTGATTGGTTGGTTGGTTTGGGGGAAGGGAATTTGGGGGGGGGGCGTGGGTTGGGATGGGATGGGATGGGATGGGATGGGATGTGAAATGTGGGTTTTGGGTTTTCTTGTGTTGTGGGTAATGGAAGTAGAGCATGTAGAGTACATAGTATACATAGAATAGTGTGTGGTACTGGAAGTACTTGGTATGGCTGAGAGTATGAGAGTACGAGAGTCTGGGTGTTGGGTGTTGGTGTGGGTGAAGGGTGGAAGGGTTGGAAGAGTTGGGAAGAGTTGGAAGTTTGGTATGGGAAGTGCACTGAGCACACTCTGTCTGATTTATGCATGTAGAGTACAGTAGTAAGAATAAGAAAGTACATCGGGGATTGGGAATTTGGACGGTGGGAGAGATGTGGGAAGGCGAGAGGGTGGGAAGAGAAGAGAAGTGGCAAGGGCTGGGGTTGGGGTGGGGATGGAGTGGGGACTAGACTGGGGACTAGACTGGGGACTAGACTGGGATGGAACGGGGTGTGGGCACGGGACGGGACAGAAGGAAGACGGGAATGGAGTCTTGATTGGGGATGGCGGGGAATTTGTGGGAGGGAGGGATGAGTGGCAGGGTGGTGGTAGGGTGGTGGTGGTGGGTGGGAAGAACCAGGCAGGGTGGCAGGAAAAGAGGCGAGAGGCAGATCGGGTGGTGGGAGAAGTGAGGGAGTGGGAAGAGGTGACAGGGGGTAAGACATCGGGAGGTAGGGGGGGTGGGTACGGGTACGAGAATAGAGACAGTAGAGGAGTAGAGAGAGTAGTTTTTGGTATACCGTACGTAAGAATAGCATACGTAAGAATATAATGTAGAGCGAGTACTATCCTCACAATAGCTGATGGGATGGCTGGTGACTGATGGCTGAGGATATGGGAGGAGGGGGGGATGGCTGGGAGGAAGAATAAGCTGCTGGTCAACACACCCGCAAAACAAACACCTGGACACACACCAGTAGGCAAAACAGCTGGTTGGGAGGACAGACAGCTGGGACAAGAGACCTGAGTTACGGTTGTCGGGTACACTCTTCTCCTGCAAATACACTCCCCTGCTCCAAGTACACTTCTGTGCGTACCCTTCCCTTCCCTTCCCTTCCCTCTTCCCACGTCTCGGCTCGGTCTCGCTCTCCGTATTCAGGTAGGCGGGTGGCGTCCCACATCTCAGCCCAGGGTAGGGGGGCATCTAATTGGCCAGCCTGAAGATCCAGGACGCAAGGGACGCAGATTAGTGGGGATTACAATGGGGACTTCCTGACAGTAGTCGACAGTAGTGGGAAAGTAGTCGACCGTAGTGGGACTGCTGGCTGCCAGTTAGCTGACACTCACCACCTACCAGCAAAGTGGAGTCGACGGCACCAGTGGGAATGGAGTGGGGATGGATGGTGGCGGGCTGGCTGGAGCCGGGAGTAGCGGGCTGCACGGCCGTCCCTTGCTTGGGTGGATGGACACTGCACGGGGGGAAGTCACTTCTCTGTGGCCGAACACACAGCACAGCACAGCACAGACACAGTGAACACTTTCAAGCATTGACCGGTGTGTGTTCATTCATGTGTGTCTGGTCTGGTCTTGTCGGCTGCCCTGTCCACTCACATGTCTGTCTGTCTGTCTGTCTGTCTCCTCTGGCTCGTGCGTGCTGTGTCTCTCGGCGAGGCGAGACTCCGGAATCCCGACTATGCTAGTTGTGTGTGCACAGAGGGAGCATAAAGGGACGTCCAGCATAAAGGGTCCATACAGTCAGTACAGCAGTACAGCAGTACAGTACAGGACTATGAGATCTTACATACACCAGCACAACAGTACTCTCTCCCATCCAACTCCGCAGAGTACTACAGCACAGGACACAGCAGTCCGGCCAGTACAGTACAGTCAGCGCAGTAAGTACAATACAATGCAGAGTACATGTCCAAGTACTCTACCCTCTCTGTGTACTTTACCTTACAGTACGCCTGGACGCACAACCGACGCGCCTCAGAGGATGATCGATCATCGATCTTGATCTGTGATCATTCGATCAAAGGATCTCGAGACCCTCTAGTCAAGATCAAGGCTAGGTAAGGTCAAGATCAAGGCCAAGATCAGGATCAAAGGATCAAAGAAACCCGATCATCCCTCTGGTGGTGTGTGCCGCGGTCGGTCGGTTTCTTTCATACATTTATGGTTTCGGTCCGTAAGGAACGATTGTCGGTCTGTAGTACTACCGACCAATCATACATATCTACTGCCGTAAATACGATACTGTGGTAGGAATAGACAAATCTGACCTGTGCTCTACTTCTGCCGTTCTACTATTCTACTATTTTACTATTCTCTACTAATCTTATACTAATAGTATGGTTGCATACATACACCTTCCCTGCATTACATACTCCCTCTGCGGTGTCGTATATGAAATAGGCTCCTAGAAGCGTGCTTCTGCGTCTAAGTCTGCGTCTGCAAACATCCTTTATTTTTGATGGCTATTTTTTATGGGTGATTTCTATTTCTTATTTTATTTACCATGCAGCTTTATTTACAATTTCCAACTCACTGTGTGCAACCAATAATTTTATAATTTTATTTTTAAGAAAAAAAAACCTGCAGTCTCATTTTTAATTACACTGTCTCTCACCATAATTACGTTGTCTCTCCCACTTCTCGTTCTTGTCTCCCCCGCTGCTTGTCTTGTCAGAATCTACGGTACAGTCTCACTTAATATCCTGTGATTGGTAGCCGGCATCATTACTACATACCAACACCCTCCCTCACCTCACCTCCCTACCTACCACTCTTCTGTCCGTGTCCGTGCTCTACATATATCATACATCATACATATCATCACACTCCTCACCAGCACACCCCTTCACCACTCCTCCCCAGGTCACCCTACCCTCCTCCTACCTCCCTCCTCCTGCACGCCCCCTCCCCCCTCGATCTCCCCGATCCCGTTCCACAACCCTTCCCCAAACCCTTCCACACATACGCACATATACCCCCCCCTTACCGTCTGCACATGCACCGAATATCTCCGGGCCGGCCTCATTAATATACCCCCCCAAGCCATTCCACCCACGTACCTCCCCCCGTCGTCGCCGTTGCACGAACTGGTAGATGCTCCGGTGGTCATGCTTGCTATACCACACACCCTCCTCTCCAAGATTGTAGCACCACATCACTCTAAAAATAAACACTCGGACAAGACAAACTTTCCTGTCTAACTGAACGACAGGACGCCGTAGCAACCGCCCCTCGCGTTGTAACTACTGTAACTACACCACCACAGTACAGTACAGGAGTGGTATCACGTGTCACCGCCCTCAAGCTATAACACAGACATAGACACAGACACAGACACATCGTCGGGAGTGTTTTGCTCCTGTCGTTACCCGCCTGGATTTATAGATCCCTAGGTTTGAGCACTGCAGTACAGCAGTATAGCAGGAGGTGGCTGGACGTGTCTCCCCCTCTCCCATCCAAAAAAAAAAAAAAGGCGCCCAGACCTACATACCTACATACCTACATACCGCCCAAATACGCACACTAGATCTGTCACACACGAGTATGTGTACGAGTACATCTATATAAACACCTCCCGCTCCCTCCTGTCGTCCCCCCAACACATCAGTATCACAACCACAACCACAACCGCCTCAGAGGAAGGAAGTAGTAGAGGACCAATAACAACAACAATAAATAGCCACATATATCCCGTCCCAGTACCAGGCAGGACTGTCGTGGATGGATGTGAATGTATGTATGTATGTATGTATGGAGCACAGCTCGGGATTTCCGGGTGCCGAGGCTGTGTGTTGTGTTGTGCGTGATTGTGGTCTGGGAGAGGGAGGGTGGAAGGGAAAAAAGGGGGGAGGGGGGGGGGGGTGAGTCTGATAATTTGTGAGACGGGTTGTGGTGGTGGTATTTGTATACACGACACCCTTTTATAGCTCAGATCTGTTGGATCTATTACTGTGCATACATACCTTTTATATGTAGATCTATAGATCTATTGCCGTGCATACACCCTTTTATATCCAGATCTATTACTGTGCATACACACCATTTCATATCCAGATCTGTCAGATCTATTAGATCTATTACTGTCCTTCTGTCCTTCTATACCGACATACTGATTAACTTCCTCCCATTTCTACACCCTTAAATCGAGCGTATCATGTGCGCCGAGTTTATATGCAACCCCCCTTTCCTTTCCCAAAGAACCTATTTTTACCCTCCCAACTCCCAGTTCAGTCTTCATCTTATCTCCCTCGACTGCTCTCTTATCCCCATTCCATTAGTCAACCTCCATCCGCTTCGGCGAAGCAGCATACAGATCCGCCTCCGCCTCCTTTCCCTCCCTCCCTCCCTTAACCCCACCCATTTCTACGTCCTTCACCTGACCCTTATTCCCCTTATTCCCCTTTCCTCTCCCCTTCACCTTCCCCGCCCTAGTATCACTCTGACACCCCGGACAATTATGCACAACCTCATGCGCAAAAACATCACAATCAATACAAAAATGCTCTCCACAAACCTCACACCCATACCTCCCCGACTCACTAACCGCCTTCATCATCGCCTCCCTCCTCCCCCCCTCCTTCTTCCCCCCGCCACCATCCTCCAACAACCTCGCAGGGGGCTTATTAAACCCAACCCCGCAAGAAAAACAACTCCCCACCCCACTCCCCGCCGCCTCGGCCCAGGATACTTCTCTCCAGTTTCGTAACGGGAAGAGGTGGTGATAAGACCGCGCGAGATGCGTACTCAATATCAGCGTCAGCCCACACGCTGGACACTCCGCCGGCAGCGAGCACACCTTACTCCCGCACCGCGAACACAGGTATCCCCCCCTCGTAAGTTTACTATGGCACGCACACAACGTGACCGCCTTCGCCACCGTGCGCGACGGGAAACCCATCATGAGTAAACTGGACTGATTCTGCTCTTTCGCCCTCGTAGGCGGCGGTGTCGTAACCCCCATGAACAGCGCGCGGAAATGCTCCTCGTGCAAGGCGACGGAGTAGTCACCCTTAGTCTTGCTGCAGATCTCCGAGAGGATGGCAACTTGGGCTGCTAATCCTATAGCTGAGACGCGGATGCGGTCGCTGGTGAGAGAGGCGATGGTGGTATGTATATCCCCCGGGTCAGAACTCAGCAGCGCACCAGAGATAATCAGAACCTCCCTCGTCCCATGGCTCGGTGCATGAAACAACCCCGCCCTCGCCATCTCAAGCGCATTCTGCAACGACGGACTCCCCTGCGGATCCTGGGTCCTCAATTTCCCCAGGGCGCTGAGATGCACCGTCGGCGTACCGGATAAGGGGGAGATGGGCTTGGCGAGGCCGTCGCGCATACCGAGGATCCCGAGCTGCGAGATGGGGTTCTGCTCGAAGAACTCGGTGATGAAGGAGGTGGCGTGGCGGAGGGTGAGGAGGTAGCGGGTTGGGCGGAGGTCTTTTTCGGTCATGGCGAAGGAGAGGTCGAGGATGAGGATTAGGTGGCGGATTATGCCGCGTTGGAGGGGGGTTGTGTCGCGGAGGAGTCTGGGGGGGGGGTGTTAGCTATCTGTCTCTCTTCTCTTTCTCAATGCGTGGTGACGTGGTGATGTGATAATGGGGGAAGAAGTAGTGATGATGGGAGAGAAAAAGAGAGATAATAGAAAGATGGTAAAGGGAGAAAACAAACCTCTGCCTCTTCCCCGCCTCCAGCAACCCCTCAACAGTAGAACTCAAACTCCCATCCGCCCCCTCAACAACCGTATCCCAACTCCTCTGTATATCCTCCCACGCCGCCCTCCTCCTCCCCTGTTTCTCCTTCTCGCCTCCCCTCGCCGCCTCGGGCCCTTTTACGGGGCCGCTTGAGCGCGTCGCGTGTCGTCCTGTGCCGAGGGGGGCGGCGGTGGGGAGATCATCGTCCGAGAGGTCGCCGACGTACTCGCCGTCCGAGTCTGCCATGGTGTTGTGGAGGGGTGGGCATGCGGTGGCAGAGGGAGGCCTGCGACGAGTGGTTTGAGCTGGTGGGTAGTCTGATGTTGGTTTGTCTTGATGGTGGTGGTGGGTTGTTGGAGGTGAGGGTGGGTTGTGACGGATTTGGGTTGTGAGGTTGATGGTAGCCTTGCGGGCAAGGCGGACGATAAATGTTAAAATATGGGGACTAGCCGCGAATATCAACTGAGCCCCCGACAGGGTTCATTTGTAGGTAATGATGGCCACTGCATATCTAACGTCTTTTATATCTTTTTAGATATTTCATTTCGGATTTATTCAGAGATTATTTCCAATTAGCACCTCGGACGCCCATATTATGAACCATTGGGTCGACGTCACCACCATACAACAAGATGCCAAACTCGCATCACTCGACACGATCCGATAAAAGCTTCAAGACGACATCTCTAATATAAAATCATTGCTTCATTCTTCCCATATATGCTACGAAGGGTATATAAACCTGGCCACTACTTGACCACCCTCTCCCCTTAAAACAACGTCCAAGAGTATCGCCCCAATGTCCTCAGGCACGACGGGATCCTGTATCCCTAGCCCGACACATCAACATATTGATATATAAGGCATATTAGTTACCTATGTTGTGTTCGCGCGTTGCTCCTCCTCCCCAGCAAAACTCGATCAAAATCGGCGAATTGAATTAAATCCGCCTCCATGGATTTTCGTCGAAACCGTTAAAAACTCTTTGTACAGAACACCACCCCCCACCGCCCAAAAACTCCTCGAATGCCAGATTAAGGTAATAGTTTCTTATCTTTCTTTAAGGATAGTTAACCGCTGGCATTGGCCAGTCGTCCTCGGTGATGCTCGACCAAAAGTACCAGATGGTGACGACGGAGAGCAGGGTGAAGAGAGTCTCGAAGATGGCTCCGTCGATCTTGCCGCTGGTTCCGTGGCAGATGTGGGTGCTCACGACGTAGTTGAAGATTTGTCCAAGAATGAAGAAGAGGGCTGCGGCTCCGAGGTAGATCATTGGCTTCCTCTCGCCGAGTACCCTCAAGACAAGGATGGATTCCAAAACGAAGAAAACGGCCAGGAAGATTATGGGCGCGAGTTGGTAGAGCACGTAAAGCCCGATGTTGCGGTTATTGCCGACTAAGCTGCTGTCGAAGTGGCCGGTCCATCTGAAACCAGTATCGAGAGCGATATAGCCAGTTCCGACAAGGAGAGCAACTGCTGAGCCAATGATGAGGCCAATGGACATGGGAGTGCCGTCGTCAATGATTTGATATCCAACGGCAGCGTTGAGCATGAGGATCCACGTTGTCGCAACAATCATACCCAGGTGTATCCCACTGAAGGCCTAAACAAGAATTAGTATACAGAGGTATTCAAAGAGGGTGTCAGGAACGCACCAATCGGACTTTGTAGTTGAGAGGGAACACTCCGACTGTGAAGATTTCGCAGATCTCAATGATAATATAACCCAGCAGAAACAGCTGCATCTCCCTGTGGTCAAGTCAGTGCATGAAGATGGTAGTATATGATACAATTCTTCATACCTTCGGCCGACGGCAGCTTGCTTCCTCTCAGACCTCCATAGCAGGTAACCGCTCACTAGAATAGCCAGGCCGCAAATTATTATCGAACCTGCAGCTGGTCAGTAAAATGACCATACAATTGGTATCTGCGCGACTAACCAATATTGCCGAGGTGTTTCCCATCTGGGAGGTTGATACCGGTCAATTCGCATCCTCCGAATCCATTTTGATCATGTGTCGGAGAGAGGAGCTGTTACAAGCGTTAGTTACTTTGTCGCACTCATGCTGTGGTTGACAGTCGGAACGACAAGAGGAGGTATACGTACATTGCAGACAGGAAGGGTCGAATCCCGACAGAAATTCTATTCACGCATGGTTAGCTTGTTATTCCCTCGGTGTCTGTTGCATAGCCATGATCGTCGAGACCGTTAGGCTCTCTGGATTGATCGTACATGGAAGTTTCCAAACTGCGTTGAGCCCATTGCTGCGGTTTGCGCTCGGCGCGTCCTTTTCTCGTGGACTCGAGTCTAAATGCAGAGCAGGCGGTGTCGCTTCTGCCCTTTCGCGATGCGTTGTCGTCGCGATAGGCCGCCAAGAGGTATCCTTTGTCCTTCCTTTCTCCTCAATGTACCGCGATTGAGCGAGGCGGTGAAGATTTGACGACGATTGATTTCGCAGCGGAGGAAATCAGATTGATCTCAGTCGCCACGAAGAAGCAGCGAGGGTTTTCGAGGTTGATCAATTCAGGGTTGAAGTGCGGGAAGAGTGAAGTAATGTCCCCTGAAAATGTAGTTCCTGGTGCCCGTCGGTTTCTGAGGTTACCAGCCTTTAAACGAGACAAGCGTGGTCGCGGTTTCTGACAGGCTAGGTTTCTGACTCGGGTTCCTGAATGGAGGTCACGGGCAACAAAGGATGGGGAATAATTAATGCTACTTTTTGAAAGCCGCTTGCAATTGTGTTTTTCTTTGTTACTCGAGTAATTGCAAAAGTGAAGCAGTAGAAGAAGGAGGATTGAGTGAGATGCAAGTTTCTATTCGCTGCGGTCGCAAGTGAGGGACAACCACGTATAGAGGGCTGAATCACGGCAGTGTACAGTACTGTACAGTACAGTGCACAATCTTACTTGGAGTTACGTAGGAGGCCAGGCGGCCAGTGGAAGGAATCAAGGCAGGGAAACTGGGGCGGTGCCGTTGAAAAATTGCTAAATTTACTAACCTCAACCTTGGTTTGCCCTTTCGTTTATCGGCCCTACGGGGATTTACTGGATGGCATCGTTCCCTTTCCCTTTCCACAAGTTCTCTGTTTGAGGCACGACATATCGTGCATACCAAAACTCCACTTGACCAGTACTGGGTGCTGTCGGCGTGCACATAGAGCTATGCGGTTATGCGGGAGATACGCATATGCATGGAGAAAGTAAAATGAGCTTCACTTTCGCTTCGTTTCACGCGCTACGAGGACACAGCGAGTACACGTCTACGCGACTTGATTCGCTAAAAGGGGGGAATTGTCGGATTTAACCCACAGGGTCTCAGAGAGTGAAGACCCATGAAAAGCCGTGAAAGCCAGCGAAAGCCAGGTCAGGGCCACTCTAGCACCAGCCTAGCACCAGCGGGAATAGCACAATTACAGTGTGGCACACGGCAATCACAATCGCATCGCATCGTATTGTGCCCTATCGTATAATCGTACAGTGCTTGATATGGAGACAAGTGTATGGTTCTGTAACTTATTCCACATGTCGTCCATCAGCCATCGCCAGCCATCTTCAGCCATCATCATCGATGCCACAGCCCACTAACCATACAAACAGCATAGTACAATAACTACTACAGTACTACTGCAGCACGACTATACTCACAGTAGTAATGGAAATGCAAGATCGGATTTCCATCAACATTCACATGCCTTGGCTCAGCTCGGCAAGTGCCAAGGACATTTGTTTCTTGGAGGATTCGAAGGCCCTTGTACCTTGTTACTTGTTTCTTCCGCTTATCTCGGAGAATCTACCCTCTAGCTCCGTCCCGTTTTGCCGTTTTGCCGTTCTGCACGTGCTGATAACAACTCAAGATAAGACATCCAGACATCGTGACCTCGTCATCTTTCCCCAACCCCTGTGCTAGCCGGCTGGTAGTGTTCAAGACCACACCTTGAAGACGTCAGAGGCGCAGGAAAGAGGATCGTCTCCAGAACACCTCAGAGTGATATTCACAGCCACCAAAGGCGTCGTGTGCCATTCTTCATCCTACAGCTGTTAAAAGCCTTTTCTATTCTTGAGAAATCCTCAGCCCAATCAAACCACGTGAACGCTGTTCACAGCCTTGGAGTTGTCTTGGGGTGCATTTGGCACAGCTGGGCTTTCCTTGCCCCTCACACTTCCACTCCCGCTCTTTTTCATGAACCTTCCTCCATCTTCAATACATTACTGTATGGATTAGTATCTGCCTCGTAATTCGCTACTTTCTGTCTACGAGCACCCCACGATTGCCACTACGCCTCTCCCTCCCTACTCGTTACGGCGCTACATATGTAGATCCTCTCCACGCCAAGCTCCACTCTTCCCCATTGTGACAGTTCTGGGGGTTGCAACTAAGGTAATAACTTCCAGCTTTCGCCAAACACAGCACTCTAAAGCAAACCAGCTGACTTACTCACCGACGATAATCTTCCAACAGATCCCTTCACACTACGCAGTTGTACAGTAGTCCACCCGTCCTCCGCACCGCCATCCAAACCAGCTTGTCACGGGTATCGTGCACCGACTCCACGTTGTCTTCCTCTTAGGCCCATATCCACCGGGAGGGGCTGCCGCCATCAGCTCCACAACCTTCACGATTCCCTCTTCAAGCAGCACCCGCCGTCCGGCCAATATACCACTTCGAAACTTGCCCTCGGCAGCAACCCGATCGCAGGAGCAGATCCAGTTTGCCTCTCTCCGCTCAGACGACGAGAAGCAGAGCGGGTTCTCTGCCTCTCCACGATCCGAATCGGCAGGCTCTGAATTCTCAGACTGGAGTGACACTGGCGACATCGGTGAACTAGGGACAGGTGAAGACGACCCTTTACGACGGCAACTTGGAGACTTTGACGCAGGCCGGCATACTGGGAGACGAAATCGAGGAGATAGGAGAGTGCGATATCGACTCGACTCTGAACACGAAGATAAGGAACCTCGCCGTGGCCTCGTTAAGGAAGATATCAAGATCCCAACACCACCGCCGAGGCGAATATCTCGCGCCGAACAAGCGTTGGCAGACATGATGTCGGGGGGAGAGCGTCAGATGCACGGCTTGACCGGCAAGCCACTGGTGTAAGACAACCACGCGTTGAGGCTGTACTGTTATACTGATGTTACGCCAGGTATTTCACAAGCGTATTTGTATCATTGGGCGTGTTTCTTTTTGGGTACGATCAGGGAGTCATGTCCGGTATCATCACGTAAGTTCTTATCTTAAATGTCAACCATATCTGTACTGATGAATTCCATAGAGGGCCTATTTTCCTAGATTATTTCCATAAGCCCAATGCGGCCGAGATTGGGACCATGGTTGCTATTTTAGAAGTGGGAGCGTTCACATCGTCGCTGGTTGTTGGCCGTCTTGGTGATATCATCGGTCGAAGAAGGACGATTTTATATGGGAGTTTGATATTTGTGAGTTTCTTCTATCCCTGATAGCGTCCGTGTCGAAATATGAGAAGCAGCAATTTGCAATAGGCCAAGGACTCTTTGAAACCATACCCTTTCCAACCCACTTTATAAATATCGGGTCCATTTAGCAGAAACTAACGGTTAGAATAGTTCGTTGGAGGGGCCCTGCAGACATTCGCAACATCTATGATGTTAATGATGTTGGGTAGGATCATAGCAGGAGTGGGAGTTGGCATGCTCTCGACTATCGTCCCAGTCTATCAGTCTGAGATTTCGCCTCCACACAACAGAGGCAAGCTAGCCTGTATCGAGTTCTCGGGGAACATCATTGGATACACCACATCAGTTTGGGTTGATTACTTTTGCAGTTACATCGACAGTGACTACTCTTGGCGGCTACCACTATCCATGCAGTGTGTAATGGGTGGTCTACTCGCTATAGGAAGCTTACTTATTGTCGAATCACCTCGGTATCTACTCACAGCCTATATTTGAAAGTTAGGGGCTAACCACCATTACAGATGGCTACTTGATAATGATCATGACGAGGAAGGCATGGTTGTCATAGCCAACCTTTACGGAGAGGGAGACATCCACAACGTCAAGGCGAGAGAAGAATTCCGTGAAATCAAAATGAATGTCCTCATTCAGCGCCAGGAAGGTGAAAGATCATACTCCGAGATGTTCAAGAGATATCGGGCTCGTGTCTTTATCGCCATGTCCGCACAAGCATTGGCTCAGCTAAACGGAATCAATGTCATCTCATACTATGCGCCTCTGGTCTTCATATCCGCCGGTTGGATCGGGCGAAAAGCTATCTTGATGACTGGCATTAATGGCATTACCTATTTCCTCTCTACGATCCCGCCATGGTACTTGGTCGATCGACTTGGAAGGCGGCCGATTTTATTGAGCGGAGCTATCATGATGGCGCTGTCGCTATCTGCCATTGCATATTTCCTACACTTGGATATAGAGGCAACACCAACTTTAGTGGTCGTATTTGTCATGATCTATAATGCGGCTTTCGGTTTCTCATGGGGCCCGATCCCATGGCTGTACCCACCAGAGATTTTGCCTCTCAGCATCCGCTCCAAAGGCGCCAGCTTGTCGACCGCAACCAACTGGTTTTTCAACTTCATTGTTGGGGAAATTACCCCAGTACTTCAGGAAACCATTGGGTGGAGGCTGTATCTTATGCATGCATTTTTCTGCGTCACCAGTTTCGTTGTTGGTTAGTTGTTTCCAATTATCACCCTAAGTCGCTGCTCCAGTACTAACACTGTTCAAACAGTTTACTTTATTTACCCCGAAACTCGTGGGGTTCGTTTGGAAGATATGAACCTGCTTTTCGGCGATGCTACATCCGCCATGCCGACTCCATCAGCAAGAGCAGAGACGGGCTCTTTGATGGGACGCGGTTCTCCTGTTCCATCAATGGATCTACGACGTGGGGTGGGGGTAACGTCGGTAGAGAATGGTTTAGGCTCATCCATGGCTATTCCGGGCCTGGACATTGATCCACCGAATGTCGATATTAGAGACGGCGTTCCAAGATACACCGCCGATAAAGACCGTGGTGAGGGAGTGGGAGGATGGATCTCCCGGATGGTTGGCGGTTCAAGCTCTCCGGGAGGCGCCAACAGTAAATACAAACCTTTAGACCAGGATGAAGAGTAAGTAGATAGGATACATCACATATAGAAATGGGGGTAGAGAATTACTGTATAGGAGGCCATAATAAATTTCAATTGAGTTGAGCATATAACAACATCCTCACTTTCAACTACAATCGCCTCTTATCTGGATCTGCACAGGTAAGACGCGGAAGCAGTATCCCGGATAGGAGACATCGTGTACAATTAGTTATGCTGCACAAATGTAAAACAGAAACATTGATATTCTGTAGTTAGAGCCGCACACTATACACTATATCAAAAAGTCGCAAACTAGCCCTGATGAGCTTTGCTTTTATTCAATATTGATATTCTCGTATAGCCAGCTATTATTGTTGCATTTTGACTGTGCGTGCGTGGAAATTGAAGACACCTGGCAGATGCACTAGGCTGGAATAGTCAGCCGCAAAAAGTGTACCCTCAAGCTGGATCCGGCCCAACACCGTATTTGAAGATCCAAGGAGTCAATCTGTGTCTCCCTTCCCTTCCCTGGCCCACGAAGGATGCTTGCTTCTGCAATCTAAGGATCTTTTGTCTTTAGAGGCAGTGTTTTTTACTTTTCACTACTTTCGTTTATTATCCCATTTGAACCGTGTCCCCTCGCGTCTCTCTTGTAGCCGACGGCTGAGCCTAGACGCGCAAGCCTTGTTCCGACGCGACACTTCCAGGGAAAGGGGGTTGAAGTGGAAAGGCCTGCTCTTACTTTTTTAATCAACACACACACCGAAGCATGGCTTCCAGAAATGCCGTCGTTGCCTCGGGCATTGAGCAAGATGGCCAGGCGGCCCGTCGCCGAGCTGCTCCTGGGGGATCAGCGGTCTCCGGGTCATCCCAGGGCCTAGATGAGGTCGATGACAAGAAACTTCAACCCGTACAGGTGAGCTACTCCCAACGCTTCCTCAGGTCCCCGTTGCTTCAGAGGATTGATAGCTAATATGTCTGGATAATGTTAGAGCTCACCAACCTTACTCCAAATCCTTGATGAGTGGGAATTCATCATTGCACCGCTCATCTTCACGGCTTTGGCTTTCTTCACACGTTTGTACAAGATTGGCCTCTCGCCAATCGTTACTTGGGATGAAGCTCAGTAAGATATATCTTCATACTTGGAAGTACGGTTCCTAACAGTTTTTACAGTTTCGGAAAGTTCGGCTCACATTACCTCAAACGCGAATTCTACTTCGATGTCCACCCCCCTCTGGGAAAGATGCTTGTGGGACTCTCGGGATACTTGGCTGGATACAATGGCTCATTCGAATTTAAATCTGGAGAGAGGTACCCGGAGGAGCTGAACTACACGTTCATGCGTGCGTTCAACGCCTTCTTCGGTGCTGTCTGTATCCCTCTGGCCTACTTCACTGCCAGAGAGCTCAACTTCAAACGACCAGCAGTTTGGTTCGTCACTCTTATGGTTCTCTGCGAAAACTCCTACACGACTATCAGTAGATTTATTCTTCTCGACTCTATGCTGCTGTGCTTCACATTCACGACTGTTCTATGCTGGGCCAGGTTCCACAGACTTCAGGACCAGAGCTTCAGCCTCGAGTGGTTCACATGGCTTGGATTGACTGGACTGAGCATTGGCTGCGTGTGCAGTGTCAAGTGGGTTGGACTCTTTGGCACTGCCCTCGTTGGAATCTACACCATTGAGGACCTCTGGAACAAGTTCGGAAACTACAAGATGCCCAAGGTTGAACTGGCTGCCCACGTTGGCTCCAGAGTCGTTGGATTGATTGTTATTCCGTTCATCATCTACATGCTGTCATTCGCGGCTCATTTCGCTATCCTCGAGAACAGCGGCCCAGGAGATGCTCAGATGAGCTCCCTCTTCCAGGCTAACCTTCGCGGTACCGAGGTCGGAAAGGACAGCCCTCTCGAGATTGCCTACGGATCCCGCGCAACCATCAAGAACATGGGATACGGTGGTGGACTTCTCCATTCTCACGTTCAGACATACCCAGAGGGCTCCGGACAACAACAGATCACTTGCTACCACCACAAGGATTCCAACAACGAGTGGTTTTTCTACCCCAACCGCGCCGAGCCGGAGTACGACGGAGAAGGACCACCAAAGTTTGTTGCCCACGGCGACGTTCTCCGTCTGATTCACGCCCAAACCGGCCGCAACCTGCACTCGCACGATGTGTCTGCCCCAATCACCAAGGTTGATAAGGAGGTCTCGTGCTACGGCAACACCACCGTCGGCGATGAGAAGGATCACTTTACCATTGAGGTCGTCAAGGATGTCTCCTCCAACACCGACAAGACAAAGATCCGAACCCTTACCACCGCATTCAGACTTAAACATACTTCTCTTGGATGTTATCTGCGTGCCGGCAATGTTAACCTGCCTCAGTGGGGTTTCAAGCAAATCGAGGTCACATGCACCATGGCCAACAACCCAAGGGATGCCTTTACCCACTGGAACGTGGAGGCTCACTGGAATACCAAGCGTAAGTTCTCCTCTCTGCGTTTATTTGGTAGACCTGACTAATAACAACTAATAGTACCTGCTGCTGATGCCAATGCGTACAAATCGCCCTTCTTCCAAGACTTCATCCATCTCAACGTCGCAATGGCAACTTCCAACAACGCTCTTGTGCCTGATCCTGATAAGCAGGATGACCTTGCGTCGCATTTCTGGCAATGGCCCATCCTGAACGTCGGTCTACGTATGTGCGGCTGGGACGATGCTATCGTCAAGTACTTCCTCCTCGGTAACCCACTTGTCTACTGGGGATCGACCGCCTCCCTCGCCCTGCTTGGACTTATCGTCCTATGGTATCTCATCCGCTGGCAGCGGGGCTACGCCGATCTCAAGCAGTCCGAGATTGACCAGATCCACTACGCCGGTATTTACCCAGTGATCGGATGGTTCCTCCACTACTTCCCATTCGTCGCAATGGCCAGGGTCACCTATGTCCACCACTACTACCCTGCGCTGTACTTTGCCATCCTCACTTTTGGTTTCTGCGCCGATTGGATG
This sequence comes from Pseudogymnoascus sp. 05NY08, assembly GCA_001662605.1. Taxonomy (NCBI): domain Eukaryota; kingdom Fungi; phylum Ascomycota; class Leotiomycetes; order Thelebolales; family Thelebolaceae; genus Pseudogymnoascus; species Pseudogymnoascus sp. 05NY08. The sequence goes on from KV458897.1 coordinate 40,632, forward strand.
CTCAGGAGACGGGCCAAGGAGGTCCAGTTCGCCGTTTACGGAATCCTTTACTCCGCGGTTATCGGCCTCTATATCCTCTTCATGCCTATCTCCTGGGGAATGGTCGGGCCTAACGGCCAGTACAGATACCTCAAGTGGTTCGAGAAGTGGAGAGTTTCCGATTAGATGATTCCTCCGCTTCGAGGATAATCTGATGATTAAACGAATGATTAAGAATGGCCTTCTGGGTCGGAGCGTAAGGGTTGGCTGGCACATGCTGATAAAAATCTCACTCATCAACTGCATTTTTCCTTTGTTTTTGTCTCGGCGGGGTGTGGGATACGGATAGGGTGTACGATGTTGTAGGGCCTGTATGGCAGAAGAGCCTCATGTAATCTTTTCAGGGCGATAATGCAATTAATAGTACATACATACAATCACAAAAAAGCGTAGCGTTTCTTCTCTGCGAGCTTTTATCAAATCCTAATTATTGAATCGAATAACCAAATGCCTCCGGGAGTATCTTATGCTTCCAACCAGAACATGAAACGCCGTTATACAGCTCCAACTAATCCCATTACATTCCCCCCTCTCCCCTATCCCACCACACCCCATCAACAACACCCCCCCGCCGCCGCCTTCCCCGCCTCCCCCCCAAACTTCACCCTCCCCTGCTGCCCCGTCCCCGGCCCCTTCACCCCAGACCGCCTATCATACAAATCATACTTCCCCGCCTCAATATTCTCATAAATCCTCTCCGCCACCCTCGCAAACGCCCTCTCCACCCCTTCCCCACTCTTCGCACTCGTCTCCACATACTCCAGCACCCCATTCTTCGCCGCCCACTCCTCCGCCTCCGCGACCGTCACTTCTCGCTTATTCTCCTCCCCAGCGGCCAAGTCGGATTTGTTCCCCACTAACACGACGACGATGTCCGTCTCGGCTATCGCGCGTAGGTCAGCGAGCCAGTCTTGGACGTGTGAGAATGTCGGGCGGCGAGAGATGTCGAAGACGAGGAGCGCGCCAGAGGCTCCGCGGAAATAGGAGCGGGTGACGGATTTATAGGTTTCCTGGCCCGCGGTATCCCAGAGGCTGAGCTTCATATGTTTCTGCACCACCGGTTTCGCCTTTTGATTCGTGACCGGCGGCGTCGGTAGGCCGGGCGGTTCGGGACTAGATTCCCCGGCTGAGGCATCTGTGTCGGCGTCTCCGGAGGCGGGGGGGGTGCTGGAGGGTTGGGAGAGCGTGGGTTTCGTAGGGGCGATGTAGTTAGGCGGGCCGACGGGGACGATTCGAGAGCCGAATTCGACGCCGATTGTTACGTCGTGGTGGGGGGAGAAGCGGCCTTCGCAGAGGCGGATGACGAGGGAGGATTTGCCGGTGCCGGAGTCGCCGATGCAGACGAGCTTGGCGATGTAGTCCCAGGATGACATTGGGGGGGGTGGTGAGGTGGTGAGGTTGGTTGGGGAGTGTGAGAGGGTGCACGGAGGTGCGAGCTCGGGATTTGGGGGGTTGGCTTTGAGCCTGGAGCTTGGGGAGCTCTCGCTGCTGGTTGAGAGGGTGGGATAGTGGGTTTTGAAGATAGGGGCGTTGGGCAACCAGCTCTAGGGATAGTTGTTGTCGATAAATATACTAGTTGAGTCGAGTTGGGGAGATTGGATTATTTGGGTCAGGAGCTTTGTTAAAGTAGAGCCTGGATGGCCCCAAGGTTGTGGCGGGATCTACGTCACGCGGCGGCGGAGCTCAAGGGACAGGGTAGCACACTAGGCCCGACATGGTAGCTTGTCGTACCGGGTACATTCCACGCAAGGGATGGCTTTGTGAGGTGGAATTATATTGATATTGTAGTCTGATAGTATTGGTTTAACTATTCTCATATATATGCTTGTGCTGTGTATAAATAAATCACTATCAAAGTTGGCTTCTGATGGTTGTCTTATTTGCTGTATGCAGTCTAAATATATTGCCGAAAGAACAATTTAGCTATTATTATAGAATATGTCCAACAGTCCAAATAGCTCTATATAGACAGTCTACTTACAAACCAGCGGCCTTCAGCGACTTAACGAGGTCCACAACGCTCTCCTCGATGGTCCTGAACCTGATATCAAGGAGCTTAACGGTACGGCTGTTATCATACTTGTGCAGGGACTCAGTAGAACCGTTAGGATAGTCGCCATCACCTGGCGCATCCGCAGCGGGTAAGTTATCCTTGTACTCAGGGAAATTGTTCCTGATAGCATCCGCGATCTCCCTGTTCGAGAAGTACCCAGCAGTAGCGAAGAAACGCTTGCCCTGTGCCTCTGGGACCTCAATCTGCCTCACGTGGACGAGAGCCAAGTCGCGGACGTCGATCCACAGGTAGACACCAGAGTTTGGTAGACCGTCCTTTGCCTTGCCCTGAGCGAAGTCACGGATGCGCTGGTTGGATGTGTTCAGCGAATCCAGGGAATTGAGGTAGTTGACGACTGGGCCGAAGACCATGGGGGGGTTGACAGTGCTGATTGTGAAGTTGGGCTTCTCGTCACGGACGAAGTCCCATGCAGCTCTCTCTGCGAACGTCTTGCTGGCTGTGAAACTATTAGCTGTGTAGACTTTTGGAAAAGCACACATAATGTAATACCTCGGTAACCCTCTGCTGGGTTGACGAGAGCTTGCTCTTCTGTGATCGGGTTCCAGTCCTCCTCGGTATAGGTGTGTTCGGGCCAGTTAGGAAGCTTGGCTCCGTTGAGAATGGCAGCGAAGGATGACGTGATAACCACATGCTTGACTGACGGGGCACTCTTCTTGATGGCCTTCAGAATGCCTATGGGCGGGGTTTAGTGCTTCTACGCGTAGTAATGGAAGGAGATCCTGAACGCACCTGTTGTTCCATTGATAGCGGGGTCAAGGAGGTCTTTCTTGGTGTCTGTGATGTTGAAGTGGAACTATGGAATGTTGAGCATATGGAAAAAACGGCAGAGGGGCTTCCAACTTACTGGAGACGCAGTGTGGATGACGCTCTCAAACGGTGGGTCAGAGATCACGGCCTTGTCGAATGCACCTTCCTGAGCAATGTCCTCGACGATAGCGAAGTCAAGCTTGTCCTTGCCGAGATCAGGGTATGCCTGCTTGATCTTGTCGGCCTTCTCTTGAGAGCGAACAGTTGTCACCACGGAGTGGCCACGGGTAAGGAGAGACTCCAGAACGTGGGCAGCGATAAAGCCGCTGCCACCTTGGTGGGGTTAGAAATGCCGATTGCCACTTATGATAGATGTGTTATCAGCTCACCTGTAAGAAGTACGCGTGTCATAATGATTGATATATTGTAGAATGTATTGAAAATATGAGCAGAAATTTGTCAACAAAACTGAAGAGTAAATAAAGGGCAAACTTTGGAAGAATGGCCTTAATGACGACCTAATTCCGCGAGGTGCGGGGTTACAAACGCCATGGAATATATTTACCATTAAGCCCGACCTGACAAATTCCGTGGAATATACATTAACCCGACGTACCGACAGTGGAGATAAGATGCGCTCCAGTGGATGTGGGGCGGGATGGCGGGATAGCTCATGGCCGAGGTCCGCCAACATGTCGTTCGAGGTTGACTCCTGGAACGACATGTTCACCACTAATAGAATCATTCATACAAGTTTTTACTTCTCCGTATGCCCTTCACTTGGCTCAAACGATTGGATCATAGGCATGAAATTCATATTGTTTCCTCGTTTTTCAAGTCCGTAATAATCCCATAAATTCATAACCGCATATCGGCGCTTGATTCCCAACCTCCTTTTCCATGATATTGCACCATATACCACACGAACCTCCACCTAGCACGGCAGTATATACTTGGTAGGATAAACCTCCAAATTTTCATCTCATCACCTGTAAGAAAATCCGATCCGCATTCCTGGAAAAATCATGTTCATCCGAGGCATCATCGTTTACCGCCAGTATAATCGTGCGGTCTAGCAGTTTGAGGAGTCCAGGGGCAAAGACTAGAGACCTTCGAGCAGTTCGTCATCTTTATCTCCTGTTTTACTTTGTGTGTATTGCGCTCCTGTAAAGACCGTTAGGATGATAGTCACAGACTAAACATACCAGGAAGCCTTGTTTGGGGGTGTGGTCACCGCCGTGAATTGGGGAACTCACTATTACTCTCCACAGCTGCTGCTAAAATGGGTGATGGTTTATATCCGGATTCTTGGGCTGCACGAGTACGATCAGGCTCCTGATACGTTATTCGAAATCTGGAGGAGTAATACTTTTGTTAAAGCTCCACACGACAAAATCGTAGTCACCGAAGAGTATAAGAAACGATCCATCTCCAGTCACCTCCTTCGATCGGTCGTCAGACACGACCCTCAGTCTATCCGGTATCATTGGTTTCTGAGCCAGTTCAATAGAACCGACTAGGCAATGTGAAACTCCAAGGTCAAAGTTCGAATACCTCCCCTTCGACGTCCAAACTCTCTTCTTCGAACTCTCAGGTCCATAACCTCCTAAGTAGTTGATGTCTGGTGGAGTTCCTCGTATCTGGTCGCAAGATTTGATGGCCACGAGAAGCGCATGTTTGATAGGGACTCTCGACGGAGAATCATGGGACAGTGCCGTAGAATTCTTTATTCCGATTAGTGGTAAATAGAGATTAGACGCCCAAAAGTGATAGCGGTGAGCTACCCGGCTGTTGCCAACAGTGCTATTTGGGGTAGTAAAGTTAACGTCGTCGAAGTGCTTCTGTCCACTAGGTAAGTGATAAAAGTTCGTGGAAAACTTGTCATCACATATGTTATATGTAATCTGCATTATGAGTTGTCTCTGGTTGTCCGCTGGCCGCTTCTCTTTGTGCCACCGATGGTCACACCCAAGGTCCGTCCAGGTTGATGGAAAATCGAGCGGGAGCTGGCAAATATTGAAGGTGCCGTCATCGTCGATTTCTCGGATGGAGATGTGCAAGGCGTAAGGAGCACGCTCCAACCCTTGCTGGGGATACGATATGGATACGGTCTTAATTAGTTCACAGTTGGAATATTTCTGCATCACCAGTTTCACGACAGAATGATTATCCTCTCCCTGCCCCTTCTTGACCTTGGCCATTGTGCAAACGTAGAGTGTGTCCTGGACACCAGGCGGCACTAGGATCTTAATAATAGGCCGTCCTCTGTGTTTTGGTATTGGAGTGACTGTATAGTCTACTTGCCTCACACGGTTCTTGGGAACATCCCAAATAAATATCTCATCGCTTTCTGTAACAATGCCAACACGGTCACGGTTGCTCTGAGCTGCTATTTGCCAGACGGGGCTAGGTAATGTCACATGGTGGAGGCTATCGTCGTGTGTTCTGCAGAGATAATAGGCATATAGCTTCGGGGCTCTATATAATATTAGTCTTTCCGCAGAACCCACAAATGTGGAATTTAGGATAGTATTTGTTCCGGCTCAGGGTTGGGCCGGAACATATTCTTACCCGCCGTTATCCTCCATGAAGATCAAGATATCATCAGACATGATCCACCTATGGATATCTGTCCGTGCGGGAGTCATATACACCTTTACAGTTCCAGTTCGTAAGGAGTATACGTTAACGCCGGAGCCAACGACCCAAGCAACTCTGCCATTCCTATATTGACGGCTCCTAATGCTTGGTGGGGGGTCTTCGTCGGAGCTATCAAGATGTGAGTATTTGTAGATCTTCATTGTATGATACTGGCCAATTTTCCTGGCCCGAAGCTGTTCCGTGAGAACGACGGATGCAGAGCACTTTTCATCTTGTGAAAGCTGTTGATAGGGCCCTTCGAAAAACATGCGGAAATGTTTCTTCATCATTCTGTCACAAACAGGCTCGAGTGTCCATAATTTCAGCCATGTCTTCGACACCATTCGCATGTTTTTGAAGTCGACAAGATCCTCAATATTGTCCAAAATAAGAAGTAGAATCTCAATGGGGAAACGCGGGACTATATCAGAAACGAAGGTTGTGGCTGACAGGATATCCTTTGCGAGGCGTATTTCGTCCGGTAGCAAGACACGAAGCAAGCCTTCTAACCTAAGTACCAGTTAGTAAATTGTCTTCATGTAGGGACAGGAATAACATAGTGCCATCTTGTATATCCATGTGGAAACTGGAGGGTTGAGGCCCACGGTTACAGCAGGCGCGGGGTATCAGTATAGCCCTTGCTGGGACTGACTTACTCTGATCTTCTTCTTATCACATCTAAAGACCCATTTTCACGCGTTATCTGATTAAAAACCTGTGTCAGGTTTGCCATTGTTGCTGAAGGATACCGAGCTTCTCTGGCATGAAAGAGAAGTCATGCATGTGAGTTGGAGGTTGGTTACAAGGCTGGCGTTGAGGAATTGGTCACAAAAAGCTCGGGTTTTGTTTCGGCGACGTTTTTCTGAGTTTATTCATATGTCAGGACGTAATGCTCTCGCGTCAGACCTTATGGGTTGAAGCCATGAAGGAAGGAGAAAAAGGCAAGGCAGCAGCACACTATCTTACGTGTACAGCTCACTGCACATGATGTCTGGTGATAGGCCCTTCGATAAGGCACGGTTATAGGCAGGCAGGCAGACAGGCCTACCTTTTGGGTTTCGATGAAGACTTCTTATGCGATATACAAAATTCCTCACTTATAACTAGAAGTCTTACGTGAAGAGAGAGACGTGTATTGGTCAGATGCTTCAATAAACAGGAACCACCAAGGTGGTGCGATGTTTAACGATGGAGGCACCAGGAACGACTGAGCCAGTACAGCCAGGCATCCCGACCGACCACATTGGTTGTTAATGGCACCTGTAGTAGTTGTGCAATCCAAAAACCACCATAAACTGTCCAGACTATGAGACTGCACAAACTTGGGATGAAAATTAAGTCTGTTAACTGAACTACTGTGGGCAACAACTTACCATACTATGCGGTCTTATATGTGTGTCTTATACTTACTTACATATGAACTGGATGAAATAGGTGGAGGAATTCCAACTTGGTGCAGTTCCCAGCCGCTGTCATGTCACATGACTAGACATGACTTGGGGTTGGTGGACCCTATGTTTCCAAAAGGTGTTTGTACTCAGACGAGCCTCCGAAGTGCATGTATGTACAGAGTACTGTGCATTGCAAAGAAGGCAGTACAACTCCCAAGCTCCGAACTGCTTACATATTATGGGATAATCTTATGATGACATCGTTGCACTCGTATGTGGCCTTTGTTTTGTGAGAGTTTTTGTGAGAGTTTCTCCTAATAAGGACGACGAGGACTGTGCTAACTGTCTGATAGGGTTACAAAGTATGATGCCGGCGGGGGTGCTGGCGGGGGATGCAAGGGAGCCCCCAGGGAGCTACCGGGGAGCCACCAGGGAGCCATCAGGGGTTATTACATCCAAAGCTCTGTATGCAACCGGGAGCACTGTGCACTTTAGGCAGAGGGGTAGGGATCTCGTAGGGATGCAGGTAAGTAAACCAGACCCCATAGATCATCCACTCCCGAGATCATCATCAGTCATTTAACCCAATAATGCAGACTGCCTCTGTGAGCCAACAAGACACGATTACTGGACCAGCCGTCTAATTGCAGCTGGGAAACCGAGAGTACTCGTACTTACCGAGTAAAGGTACTGAAAGCTGTGTGTCGGTATGTTGTCTGTGTGTAAGATATGATAGATTCGATGGGAGGCACTCATACTGACTTGACTGAATAGCTGGGGTAGTACTGTACTGACATGAAGTGGTACTCGTACAACAGGAGATGTTCGCTCCCCCATACTACGACCACTGCGACCACTACGATCATCATGGCCACCTACACCTACTGCGACTCGAGTAATACCTACAGCACGGTATTGTGGCACACACACACGATAACACCATAGCATGGCAAGAGTTGATTAAAAAGGGGGGACACCTACTCTAATTGACGTAGGGAAGCTTCTTCCAGACTTGTGTCACACCGGAGCTTGAGGGGGGGGAGCTGCGGAGGAAAGGGTCTCGGCTTCCATGACTCGTAAGTTACAGTAGTGTGGACTTGTGAACGTGCGAACGGTGCATTCCCAACATCTCATCTCCATCCTGCGCTGCACTGCAGTCCGGAGGCTTGCGCAACCTACGACGAACCCAGAAGAAAGAGGCCAGTAGAGCCAGTAACACTGGAGAAACAAGAGGACAAGCTGCTGCCGGCCCATTCTCCAGCTGTACTTTTTCGAGTATTTCGGCCAGCAAGCCACGATCAGTCGAAATATATCATATGCCCCCTCCTTGCCCTGAGACATATTGGCCTCCTTTTCTCTACATGTACCTGCATTGGCATAGCATTCAATGACATGCCATAGCATGACATGATATGATAAAAAAAAAACAAGCCGGAATACAGCAAGTTAAGTATACTTAGCATAGAGTAGAGTATACAATATAAGGAGTAAGTAGAGTTAGAGAAAGAGAGAAGTAGTAGAGTACGACAATAACAAGACCTTGTCAGACCTGGCACGGTTCCTTCTTCTTCAGCACTAGACTGAATCTGCAACTTATTATTGATCCCCCGGGGTTTCCCCCCCTTCTCCCCTTCTCCCCTTCTCCCCCCTTCTCCCCGTACCCCCCCCTTCTCCTCGCTTGGCCCCAAAAGTTAAAAAGTACCCTATACATCACCACTACCGCTCCAAGACACCATTGTTGCACAGAGAATTATGTACCACGGTACCGGATCGTAAAAGTAAATTGAGGAGAAAGGTGCGCACCACAACCGCTGTGGACACACATCCCATCCCCCATCCCACCAACGACGACTTCTCCTCAATTGTACTCGAGTAGAGAGTACTGTACTACAACCGTGCATTCTGTATTTTTGTACTATACAGATCCTCCTCTCCCCCAAATATCCATCAGTACTAGATCCCCGTCTGTGATAATATCGCTCTTCTTCCGCCAACATCAAATTCTTGTTGCCGTACGCTTCAAGCCGTTACCCTCGCCCCCCGATCGATTTCTCCACTTAACGGCTGGAGGGGCTTTACTATAGTCCTCTCTTTGCGCCAACCATATGCGAGGCTGAGCTTCAAGCGGCGCAAGATAGGTTGAGATACCCCCGGTCGACGGTTCGGGAACCAGCATCTCAAGCTTCAATCCGACACAGAGGAGCTTTCTGCCTCTCTCAACCAACGGCCTTAGGTTCTTTTGGCTCGGGAGCAATGAGGTATGTCTTCGAACACCCCGAAAATTGAAACAGAACCCACCCTCAGCCTTTGCTGGTGGTGGCGCAAAACCCCCAATCCCAAACTCGAGACATACTGACACACTTCTGAAAGGTGTATGAACAATGAGCTCGCAAGATGAGAGCACCCAACAGAGCTCGGCGATGAACAACACAGAGGTCTCGTCCGCCGAAAGAACAGTGCCGATTATACAAACTCCCGCCCAGGGCTCCCCGCAATTACCTGGCGACCCTATGGTGGTAACATCTCCTGCCGCACCGACGATGGGCCCTCCACCAGCTCGTACAAGCCCTGACCGTGGCGCAAACGGTACACATGAGCAGACAAGCGCTATGGGAGAGCAGGCGCAGAATGGAAGTGTGCAAAGCCCTGGCGCAGGAGCGGCATCCCAGGGAAGTGCGCCGCAGCCAAAGGTTCAGCAGACTGCCTTTATCCATAAGCTATACAAGTGCGTTTCTACGACCCTTATGCTGCATTTATAACGGGACTGACGATTACATAGTATGCTCGAGGATCCAAGCATATCACATCTCATATCGTGGTCCAATTCCGACGAGAGCTTCGTCATGTCCCCATCTAACGACTTTTCAAAAGTTCTTTCGTACGTCTTCCACTACCTACTGTGGCAAACGATCTATATACTGACTCCCGTAGGCAATATTTCAAGCATACCAATATTTCGTCTTTTGTCCGGCAATTGAACATGTACGGATTCCACAAGGGTCGGTAATGCCTTACGAAAACTGTTGTTCGTAGCTGATGATAATTAGTGAGCGATGTCTTCCATACCGGCTCGCCAGAATCGCCACTGTGGGAATTTAAGCATGGCAATGGCAATTTCAAGCGTGGCGATCTTGTCGGCCTTCGAGAAATCAAAAGACGGGCATCGCGGCATTCTCTGGTGCACCGAGACTCATACCCTACGGCCAAACCACCGCCTTATTCACACCCGGGAACTCCAGCCGAGCCAATACAGCCGCCAATGGATTCCACAGAGGCAAGGCTTGCCCAATTTGAGAATGGCCTGTATGACATGCATGTGAGACTAGTCCGAAGCGAAGAAAGTGCCCAGTCACTCTATGCCAGGAATCAAGTCTTGGTTGAGGCCTTGACTCGATCACTTCAGGTATGACCGATCCCACCGCTGGGGTTGTACATGCTAACGTCACGTTTGCAGGTAAACCATGAGATAGCTCGTATAGTGCAAAGCACCGTGCCGAATGACGCGAACGCACACCGAAGCAGTAAGTCAATATTGGCATATGGTATAACATCTGCTAATCAGCTACATAGTCATGGACATGCAATCTGAGATCCAGCGCCAAACAGACGTCTTGAGGAACATTGATGAGCCATTGGAACAGCCATATTCAGGTTCCAGGCAGTATTTCTCAAACCTATCCCTTGATAACGCCCCTATTTCTCCACGCCAGCTAGCGCAGGACGACCATCGGCGCCAACCCCCAATGACACAGCCTTCAAGGCCCGGTGCGTTTAGGCCCGTACCTTCGCACCTATCCATCGCCCCTCGAAGGTTCGGGTCAATCGGGGCTGGAACCACTGCCTCGTCGCCAAGCTCATTGCGCTACCAAGTTGCCCCGCCGCCGCCACCACAAGCACCGCACCCTATAATCGCGGTTACAACACCACCAACGGATCTCCCTCGCCGCCACACCTCGGCGGACATTCGAGTTCACACGTGGCCTAACCAGCCTCAATACAACCCCGAGCAGCCACCCTCCCACTGGCCATCCTCGCCCAAGCGACCGCTAGCCGACCCAAGTGAGGATCAGCGCATCCGCGAGAGCTTCTCCTCATACACGATGATACAAGGAGCCTCGCAAAACCACGCCAATGCGTCACGGCCCTCAACGCCACCCCCTGGCAACAGCGGCAGCGCCCCTGAAAGCCTAGGTGCGTGGTCATGGGGTGCGTCGAGGGGAGATAAGTTTGGCGGCCCCGGATTCGGGACGTCGGGCCTCTTCAAGGATAACTCGGGCCCTCCTACACGGAGGGGAAGCATGGCGCATATCCTGAACCCTGCGGAAACAGCTGAGCGTGATGAAGAACACGAGGAGGAGCTGCGGGAGGAAGAGGACCGCAAGAGAAAACGGTTGCAGTAATATTTCTTCTGCCCGTCCGCGCTGCGTGTAACCGCGAGTACCCTTGCACAGTCAATACATTTTTTGTTTACATTGGGCAGGTGTAGTGTCTTCCAATATCACCGCCTGCCCCTGCATCATTTACCCGGGAGGTACATATTGGAAATCGGTTTTTGTGTGTGGCTTGGATATTGGATTATCAGGATTGCATCATTTTATTTTTGTTGATACACACGAAATCATTTTGATAGCCCCATTTGGCTTGGATGAGAGACAAAAAAAACTCACGAGTAAGGCATTTTTATTTATTGTGAATGATAGTGTAGCCGTTGGAAGTTAGTATACAATCAATGGGTGGGATATAATTTGCACATTGTCTGTTTATCCCTGAGTGAGCAAGCTTATAATCGGAATTATGTGGGTTGGATAACGTTTAACGATGTTTGTCTATATGTGCTATGTGCCATTCTTTACACTCCCCTAGATTGCCGGGCCTATCCAAGCTCCAATTGTAATGATACGTTGGAACTTCCATATGCCCCATCCCTTCAAACAGTCGGGCAAAGCGTGGTTCAGTTCGCCCAGAACCTCTTCAAATAGTTTGGCAAAGCTTGATTCGGCTTGCCTAGTATCTCTTCAAGCAGTTTTGAGAAAGCTTGGTTCAGCGCAGAACGTCTCCAAGCTAGGAATTTATTCCTCCCCAAAACCACCCTTGGCAGAACCCGCTCCGGCCAATGCTTGTTCCCTCTCTTTCCGCTTCCTCTCCTTCTGCTTCGCCTTTTTCATACGGTTCTTCTCTCTTCTCGCCTCGGCCTCGGCGGATAGTGGAGGGTTTACGGCGGCCGTAGCTGGAGTTTCTGCTTTCACCGAAAGCTTCTTCTCTGCTAGAACTGGTAATTTTGGGGTTTCGGAGGTGGACGTGATCGAGGAAGTCGTTTCTGTGAGCTTTGTGACCTTGGGTTTGGAGTCGGCTTTAGATGCGTGGGATGTAGCGCGGCTATCCTCGTCGTCGCTCTGGTCAACAGCCTTTGAGGTTGAAGGCTTCTGTTGGAGTGGGAGCGGCTTCGTCTGTTTTACAGATTTGGACGCTATAATTTTGAGCGCAGCCGCCTTCGCAACCTCGCGTTTGGCCTTCTTTGACTTCCCCAGATTGGATCGGCCCTCTTCCTCATCACTTGTATCTTCCTTCAGCCCACGCTTCATACTGCTAGCCTTTTCTTCCGCATCGCGGGGTTTGGCGGCTTGCAGACCAGCTTTTTTCCCCATCATGAGGCTTCGTAGTTTGCTGTTACCGTTGATGTCTTTTCGGCTGATGTCGCCATTTAGATATTCCTTAGGGATCGGGGCGCCGAGTCCCAGGTTGGAGGGCATAGGGTTGAAAAGTTCCGCATCCCAGGCCTCGATCTCTTCCTTCGTCTTCGATGGGGCACATTTGCTGGTGTCGAACTTGTCGACCCAGCTCTTGACAATTGCATCCTGTTTCGCAATAGCTAGATCAATGCGCGCCTGAATAGCCTCCAGGTTATCAGCTACTGGGAGCTTTTCACGTGTGTTGGGCGCCATCTTTACTAATGTGAGAATTGTAAATATTTTGTTCCCCAGATTTCTGATTTCTGGGATCGGATTGCCATCAATTGTTCCCTATCATCACGTGATCACGCACCCGTTCCGCTCCGGGTGGTGATTGGTAGCTGGCTATTCGGGAACGCTAGCGTTACAGGAAGCTGTGGTCCCCAAACTGTACATACGAAGATTATATTGATGCTCCAAGCCTTCCATTTCTTAATTTGGTAACGTTGAGTATACCGTTTGCCAATATGTTCAGAATCGCTCGCAGAGGGCCATTGGCCTCGGCCATCAAGGCTGCCAAAGTACGAAACTCCCGCCCCTATTCTGTCGTGTTTACACGTAATTGACCCAAATTTCAGTTCCCAACTCCTTACAGAGCAATTGGAGCCTCGCAACAAACGAGAGCCCTGAGCATTCATGAATACCTCTCCGCAGACCTCCTCAGACAAGTATGCACTGCCCCGAACCGCGTCTTTGAATCAATGGATGCTAATGGCCGTAGTACGGCATCGGTGTCCCTCAAGGATCTGTCGCCAAAAATGCCGCAGAGGCCGAAGCTATCGCGAAGAAGATTGGCGGCGACGACATGGTCATCAAGGCACAAGTCCTCGCTGGTGGCCGTGGAAAGGGCACCTTTGACAACGGCCTGAAGGGCGGTGTCCGCGTCATCTACTCTCCCACCGAGGCCAAGATGTTCGCGGATCAGATGATCGGACACAAGCTGGTAACAAAGCAGACTGGTGCACAGGGACGTATGTGCAACTCGGTATACATCTGCGAGCGCAAGTTCGCTCGCCGTGAGTTCTACCTGGCTATCCTTATGGACAGAGCCTCGCAAGGCCCAGTCATCGTATCCTCGTCGCAGGGCGGCATGGATATCGAGACTGTTGCCAAGGAGACCCCAGAGGCCATCACCACCACACACATTGACATCCACACCGGTGTCACTGATGAGATTGCACGCAAGATCGCCGTGGACCTTGGGTTCAGCGAGCAGTGTGTCGAGGAGGCGAGGGATACCATCCAGAAGCTCTACAAGGTCTTCATGGAGAATGATGCCACCCAGATCGAGATCAACCCCCTTTCTGAGACCAGCGACCACCAGGTTCTTGCCATGGACGCCAAGCTCGGATTTGATGACAACGCCGAGTTCCGCCAAAAGGAAATCTTCGACTGGCGCGATACCACTCAGGAGGACGCTGACGAGGTCCGTGCTGCTGAGTCGGGATTGAACTTCATCAAGCTTGGCGGTGACATCGGATGCCTTGTCAACGGTGCCGGTCTTGCCATGGCTACCATGGACATCATCAAGCTTAACGGTGGTGAGCCAGCCAACTTCCTCGACGTTGGTGGTGGTGCTACCCCTGCCGCCATCAAGGAGGCCTTCACCCTCATCACCAGCGACCCTAAAGTCTCTGCTATCTTCGTCAACATCTTCGGTGGTATCGTCAGATGCGATGCCATTGCCAAGGGCCTTATCAGCACTGTCGAGAGCATGGATCTCCGCATCCCAATTATTGCCAGGTTACAGGGCACAAACATGGAGGCTGCGCATAAGTTGATCAACGAGTCCGGACTGAAGATCTTCTCTATCGATGATCTCCAGAACGCGGCTGAGAAGTCCGTCCAGTTCTCGAAGGTTGTAAAGATGGGTATGTCAACTCCTCCCCCCCCCTTTCTAGAAACATAGCTAACATGAAGCAGCACGCGACATTGATGTCGGCGTTGAGTTTTCTTTGGGCATCTGAGCGGTTTAGACATTCGGGGGTTGCCATGTACTGATTCCTAGAGTTTACTTCGGTTTACGTGTACACATACGATTAATTTTTCCATCTCATATTATCTTGATGCGTGCAAGCCTCCTTGTATTTGTGTAAATCTAAGGCTAACTTCCATGCATCGATCCTGTGTTCAACCCCGCGAATTTGATCACCTATATGACTTCGAAGCCCCGTGCACCCCCCTTCGATTAAATGCACGCGAACATATGCAAACGAGAAAAAAAAAGCCCGCCTAACTCTCCTCGACTCTCCACCTCATACCGCTAAGACGCCGCTGAGCTTCATTTCCGGGCGAACCTAGCAGGCCAGCCTGCTATTAACGAGCTGCACACCGTTAATATTCGACCATAGTGATCTCTATAGGAATGAAAACTTACACCATCCTTTGACGTCGGGGACAAGGTAGTACGAGACTACCTTTTCGTACCTCGGTGCCGGTGCCCTCTCCACCGTCCCATCGCCGCAAAGCCACACCAAGACCAGCATCCCAACAACTAGGTACATCCTCGTCCAATCCACATGATTTAGGAATTTGCAGACGGAGATCGCAGGCCTGACGGCCAGGACAAGCACCACCGCCGAAACAAGCAGCATCGCCTTCTGAGGCAGGCTCTCCCAGCTCTCCTTGGCCCAACAGATAAGACGATCGCAGTGACGGGCAGGCGTGACAGTGAGCAAAGACAGGACCTCTCCCATGTCTGGCGTCGGGGTCCCCGGGGCTGCCAGCGCCCACTGCTCCCGCATAAATGGGGTGAGGCCATCGGGGCCTTTTATTTCGTGGGGCGAAAAGGCAGCAGCAGCGGCCCAGCAAGTGCGGTGGTGGCAGCGGAGGGGTTGCTGGAGCTGGTAGTATGGTGTTGACATCTTTTGGGGTGGAGGTTGAGGACGTCTCAAGAGGTGAATTCGGCGTTGTGGTCGGGGAGGAGGCGGAGTGAGGTAGACGCGGATCCGGTATATGAACTGCGCCCATATTGAAAGGGTTACAGCGACTGCGGTGGCTTGGCCTAGTGAAACGGAGGTGATATAGAGTGAGGCAGCCAGGGCGAGGACGGAGGCAGCAGAGTGATACCCGTGAAAGGCACCAAGTATGTGACCCGCCAGCGAAACGAAACAGCTGAGTATGACCGCAGAGAGGATATAAGTGGCGATAGCGTCACCCATGGTTGTGAGATCAAAGGACTTGGTGTCGGAACTGTGTCTCGGATGAATGTGAATGAAAGAGGTCAGGAAGTAAGAAGTAAGAATTGTCTTATAGCTGAAATGAGAAAAGCGGGCAGTTCGTTTAAAGAAGTTGTATGAGAGAAAGTAATCTTTGAGTTATGATAATGTCTTGCTAGGTCGGCGGGCACGCCAGAGCCAACAAGCAGAAATGAATGGTGTATGGGCAAGCGTTAGTTGCATTCGCTGTAACCTGGCTGGCTATCATTGTGGTAATTTAGCATTTTCTCCGTCTATAGAGACAATAGATTCCCAAACATGCCTCAGCGGGGCTAACACCACGAATTCAGACAAGATTCACAGGGAGACGAACCCAGTGAACTCTGACCCGATTCTGAGGACGATGAACACAGCTCTGGCCCGGTGAGTAAATCATGGATTTGGAGGCCACAGATCTTAAATCCGAGAGAAAGAGAGAGTGTTTTACATCCTGAATATATATCGTGATAAGAGTGGAGGGGTTGATATTTGCCCAGCTTCAACCTCTGGATCAGGCAACCAGCCAGGCAACCGACCACCAACAACCTTACTCTTCTCAACTTTTAAAGGCATTAAAATGTACACGATTTATTTATGAATAAAAAAGAAGCAATGACATTTTATTAAATGTCTCTAGTCATCCTGATGTCACCTTCTTATCACCATATGTTCTATATCTATTTTTATGGCAAAACGATGCAAGCTTCCCCTGTGCGATAATTCTTATGGCGCTGATGGTATATCGACACGCATGAACATGCCAACATGAGGAATCCCAGCTTCCGTCCATCTTCCCATCTTCTCGTCCTCCTTGAACCCCCACTTCGCCCATGTCTTCGCAACATACTCTTGTGCGTGTATGCAGATGAGGCCGTTCCAAGCCGTCATTGCATCTGTCAATTCGGCACCTGATTCATCTACCGCTCCAGATACATCAAAGGCTGTTGGGTTCTCCTTGGTCCAGGCAATGGCAGACCTAACAAGCTGGCCAGCGACGCCCTTTCCTCTATACTCCTCCATCACAGCCATCCGTCCAAGCTTGACGTAAGCTTCCCTTCCATCATGAAAAGTCGTGGCTCTGTCCACAATCCATGGCCTCGGCTCCGCTATCAGCTCATTTCCGGTAACATTTTCTGGCAGATCGAAAGATGATCCAGGTAGTGGATGGGCCTCGTGTGGGAATGGAACGAGGCGAAGATTCCCGACTGGGAAGCGAGTACCGTCTTCGGCAGATGCATAGGCAACCCAGTGATAGGATCGACAGTCGTCCGAGTCACCTTCGAGAAGAAGAGGAATATTTTGGCCTTTGACGAACACCTCTTCTCTCACTGCCATACAGTCGAGGAAGGACCTGGGAATATTGTGTGCTTGGTCAGCGGCTGGCACGCTGCGGTCGTACTTGTCCAGGTTTAGTGGCCGCTGGAGCGTGATTTGGATGTCCGACGACGACATCCTGAGAGCTATCTGCCAATTTATGAGGGTATATGAGAATGGGTGTGTCTTTGGGTCTCTATTTGTCGAACGGCAGACTCTATGCCGGTGGTTGAAAGTCCAATCACCCAAAAATAACAGTTGCAAGTGAAGATCCAAGTAAATGACAACCAGAGATAGCAACAGTATATACAATAAATAACAATGAAGAGAATCTGACTACTTCAACGACGAATAACGGAAGAAGAAGGTGAATATGAACATGAGAAAGTTAGTACTATACAGGGCGCATTTACGGCAGATACGATCAGCCTTGTTGCCCCACTCACTAAAGTTGATTATATATATTTTCTGCCGCCCCGTGGGCTACCTAGGACGCCAAACAGAGATGGCGGTGAGGGCCATTTAAGTGTGTGTAGCGGTGTACCAAACATAGCTTTCAGCCTTCCCATTTATCAGACGTCGACGAAACTGAGGACAGCAAACAAGAATACGCCACACGTGTTCTTTCCATATTATTGAGGCCGCGGTTAGCTCAAGCCGGCAGGTAGGAAGCACAGACTCTGTAGAGCGTTTTATATGAGACTCGCCGAGAAATCGCCAGCCTCACTAGCTGGGTCTTGAAAGGTGCTGGAGGGTGGCGGGGCGGGGTGTGTATGAATACGTGTACTTATGGACCGTATGTTCAACCAGAACTTGCCGGGTATTGACCGTAGCAGTCAGTAAGTTATAGAGCTTCGTTTGTAACATATGAGTATATTGAGAACTGTATTTGACATTTGTTTAACTTCGTGTCTCAAAACAAATACAGAAGGCGTGATACATAATGCCCACATGCGGCCGATCAATGCAAGGCTACCGCTGTGTCGCTTACATAAATTTACCAAATGCCAACCCCAAAGGTGACAAAGTGACAAAGTGTCCTCTTTATAAACTTTATTTCCTCAACGAGGATACATATTCCTTGAGCTAGTCTGCTATTAAATACCGAATAAAACTGCTAGAAGCCAGTTGTCGAAAGACCACATGTCATAGCTGGCAAAAACCTACATATACACCGTCCCGTCATTGCCACGGCAGCTTCACTCACCCACCAGTTTGCCAACACCCCTCCAACAATCATGGCGTTAGCCTCGCGGCGGTCCTCCGACATGGCCTTTTCGAATCTCTCCGCGATATTATGTCTGTTTTGGGTATTCGCCTCTACCGCATTGGCCGCAAATGCGGTTGTTGGCATCGACTTCGGCACTGAGTACATCAAGGCTGCGCTGGTTAAGCCCGGCATTCCTCTCGACATTGTCTTAACGAAAGACGCACGGCGCAAGGAGCTCTCCGCGGTCACATTCAAGCCTATCAAAAATGCGCCGGAAGGCTCCTACCCTGAGCGACTGTACGGATCGGATGCGAACGCATTGTCGGCTAGATTTCCTGGCGACGTCTACCCAAACCTCAAAGCCATTCTCGGAATGCCGGTCAGCGACCCCAGAGTCGCCGAGTACTCTGCACGCTACCCAGCCTTGGTTATCGAAGAAGAGAAGACCAGAGGGACTTGCGAATTCCGAAGCGAGGCCTTCACAACCAAGCAGGATCCTTGGATGGTAGAAGAGCTATTGGCAATGGAATTGCAAAGCATAAAGAGGAACGCCGAGGAGATGGCAGGCAAGGGTAGCTCAATCAGGGATGTAGTTATTACTGTCCCAACATATTTCGATACGGAAGAGAAGAGAGCTATTGAACTTGCTGCGGATTTGGCAGGCCTGCGGATATTGTCGCTCATCAGTGATGGCCTTGCTGTTGGACTCAATTACGCAACATCTCGCACTTTCCCCAGCATCACAGACGGCGCGCAACCAGAACACCATCTGGTATTCGACATGGGAGCCGGCTCGACCAAAGCTACAATTATCAAGTTCCAGGGCCGAACAATCAAGGATGGGAGAAAATCCAACAAAACCATTCAAGAGGTTCAAGTTGTTGGGGCTGGATGGGATAGGACCCTTGGTGGTGACGCCCTTAACGCCATAATCGTGGACGACATTGTGGCCCAGTTTGTTGAGTCAAAGAAGGCGAAGGCCGCATCGATCTCGGCCGAGTCTGTACACCGCCAAGGCCGCGCCACAGCAATGTTATGGAAGCAAGCTGAGAAGCTGAGACAAGTTCTAAGCGCAAACGCAGAGAGCCAAACAAGCTTCGAGGGTCTTTATGACGATGTTGACTTCAAATACAAACTGTCACGTACCGACTTTGAGAAGCTTGCCTCCACACATGCTGATAGAGTAGTACCTACGATTAAGATGGCTCTCGAGAGGGCTAAGCTCGAATTGTCCGATATCGATTCCATCATTCTCCACGGCGGTGCTACTCGCACTCCCTTCGTCCAGAAGGAATTGGAGCTCTTGGTGGGCAAGTCTGACAAGCTGAGAAGCAATGTCAATTCAGATGAGTCTGCCGTTCTCGGTGCCGCATTCAGGGGCGCTGGACTTAGCCCCAGCTTCCGTGTCAAGGACATCAGGACATACGAAGCTGCTGGGTACGCTGTCAGCATGCAATGGACGAACATTAATCTCAAGCTCCAAAAGCAGCGCCTGTATACTCCCCAGTCGCACCTTGGCGCCGAGAAAGTAGTCTCTTTCCAGAACTTGGAAGATTTCGATGTTCATTTCTATCAGCATATCGATAATGCCGGAGAAGGTACATTTTCGGGAGAGAGAGAACTCGTGAAGCTAGTTACCAAGAACCTCACGGCAACTGTTGCAGAGCTGAAGGATAACCGCGGGTGTGAAGCCACTGACATCGTTACCAAGTTTGGCGTTCGCCTGAACGTCCTTAACGGCGAAGTTGAAATTACCGGGGCTACTGCACAGTGCGAGGTTGATGAAGACCCGAATTCAGGAGGCGTCGTGGATGGTGTTAAGGGCCTATTCGGGTTTGGTGCCAAGAAGAGCGATCAGGATATTTTCGAAGACGCAGAAATCGTGTCAGATGCCGAGACGTCTACCGAGAGCTCCACCACGACCTCTACTGCTAAGAAATCATCGACATCTTCAGGTGCAGCCGCTTCTTCGGCCGCCGCTGATGCCAAGCCTAAGAAGCGCCTAGTTGCAATTCCTTTGGATTTCGAGCTTGTAAAGAGGGGATACCCTGAACTACCCGCGGAAGTCCTGTTCAACAAGAAGGAGAGACTAGTTGCTTTTGACGATTCGGACCACGTACGGAAGCAGCAGGAAGAAGCTCTCAACCAACTGGAGGGCTACACTTATCGCGTTCGCGACCTGTTGACCGACGATGCTTTCATTGGAGCATCGACTGAAGCTGAGCGCAAGCCACTGGCCGAGCTCGCTGAGACTATGGGCGACTGGCTGTACGAAGAAGGTACGGGAGCTACCCGCGAGGTTCTCAAAGCCAAACTGGGAGAAATGAAGGCAATTGTCAACCCAATTGAGCGTCGCAGGGATGAAGCGTCGAAACGCCCAGAACAGATCAAGAACCTCAAGGAGTCTTTAGAAAGTGCTCAGTCAGTGATCAACTTGGTGAAAGAGAAGATTGTCGAGCAGGCCGACTTCATGTCGTCGGTAGCATTGAGACCGACCACCCCCTCGGAGACCTCGACTGAATCATCGACTACAGCTGAGCCATCTACTGAGACTGATGGAACTGAAGAAGATAGCACTTCGACCGAAGCTGAGACTAAAACCGAGTCTTCAGAGGCCCCATTGCCAACAGTGCCACCTACGTCGTTCAACCAGGAGGATCTCGACGTGTTGGAGTCTCTTCATAAGGCGACGTCCGATTGGTTCACAAAGAAGCTTGCCGAACAGGAGGCCCTCAAGGTCACTGACGACCCCGTTTTACTGGTGAAGGAGATGGCCAAGAAGGCGAACGAGATCAGCCAAGCAGGAATGGAAATGGTCATGAAGGGCATGAAGGGTCCTGAGCTGCCTAAGGTTTCGACCAGCAAGACCTCGAAAACCAAGAAGCCCAAGACTTCAAAGACGAAGAAGTCGAAGAAGACGAAGTCTACGTCTACTGAGGCAGCGGAGGGAACTGGCGAGGCCAAGGAGTTTGATATGCCGACTGAGGAGGAGATTTTGGAGGCTGTGAGGATTAAGGAGGAGAAGGAGGCGAAGGAGAAGAAGGGGACATATAAGGATGAGTTATAGAAGTAGTAAATAATCCCCATGCCAGGACACAGCTGCCTGGGCATGTTAGAAGTAGTAAATGTATACCATGACACGATTACTTACTATATTTGTTTCATAACATAAATTAATTTAAGCACGTGACATAAGCCTCGGTCGTTCCGAATCAAACCCAGACGGTGACAGAAGGAATCTGGACTCTTAAATATCCCGCAATCCCAACGATCTGCGATTTAAAACTCTCAGATCTACTTGTCCTCAAACATCTTCACTACCACCACCACCACAGGCCCACAATGGCATTGCTGTCCTCCGTCCCAGTAGCCTTCGTGGCCCTACTCCACGTCTACATCCTCGTCCTAGAGATGTTCCTCTGGACCACACCCCGCGGTCTCAAAGCCTTCGGCCTCAAGCCCGACTTCGCCGAAAAAACCAAAACCCTCGCCGCCAACCAGGGTCTCTACAACGGTTTCCTGGCCGCGGGACTCATCTGGGGATTAGTGCATCCCGTACCGGAATTCGCGGAGCAGATTGAACTCTTCTTCCTGGCGCTGGTCGGTGTTGCGGGGATTTATGGGGGCTTGACGGCGAAGCCGAAGATCTTCTTTATTCAGACTGTGCCGGCTGCTATTGCGAGTTTAGCTGTGTATTTGGGGTAGATCTATGGGAGGAGTTTGGCTCGGCGGCGTGTAATGGGGAAGAAGAAAGCCATTGTAGTGGGGCTCTAAAAGGGCCTTTAGATTGATATTTGGTATAAAGCTCGGATGCTACTACTGCCGTCAATTTGGTTCGTTTCACGTTTGTGTGCACAAGATAAGAGCATCCATGAGAACCTGGTGCATTTTATGCCCGCCGGGGAACCACCGAGTTCTCCCCAACTTCCCAGAACGGACGTCAGACTACTAGGTAGTTACCCCGCTCCCGCATCTCTTAGCGGCGCGCGGCCTCCTTTGTCCATGGTGCACATCGAGGCCGCTGAAGATAAAGCCACATCAAATGATAGAACAGGCAAAAGATCGCCAGTGTCAATGTCAACTCGATAGTCTACAATGTACGTATTGCTGTACTTCTAAGGGTGGGCCTCGGCATTCTTCTGCCGCCTTTCCTTTCTCATATCTCTGTGACTAAAACTACTCGAGTATGGGTGTGTGTGCCTGTGCCTGTTTCTGTGCCACAATCCCACATCCATGCCCGTCGTCCCGTCCCATTATCCCCTATATCGTCAACCTACCTCCTTACTTTCTCTACCGCATACTGCCCTTAAAACCCCAAACGGCCCTTCCTACCAAGCTGCTGTGACGTAGTAGACAAACGCGGCAAGATATTTCCCAAGAAACCATCGGACTATTCCAAATCCCTTGTTCCATGTCAAATCGCATGAAGAACTTCTTGCCATGTTCTAACCCCCTTGTTCCACGTGGAGAAACCACGTTCCTGCACGCTCCTGTTGTTGCGCCTATTGTTGCACCAACATTTTCTAGCCGTCCCGTCCTGCCATCGGCTGCTGCTAGGACTTACGCCACAACGAGCCAGGCCCGCTCCTCGGACGCTGCATTGGTTGATTTTCTTACGTCCGTATCTCAATGAGTGAGTGATCCTCTTGAAGGTCATGAAAGGGGTGCCCAATGCACCCCAGAATCATGCACCCCGCATGCAGGTATCTACAAGAAGGGAAAGGCTTAGCCTCCCTTTCCGCTATGCATGGAGATGGGTCTAAGCTGTCAGGTTGTATATTAAGTCTGAACCTCGTCTCATATGCCTCTTGGTCGCTGTCGTGCGCGTGTATTATTATCCATCTTTCTCCCCTGCGATTCCTTTCCAATATGCCTGGCGGCTTCCACCCGACAAAGGAGGTCATTCTGGCGTGGCCGAAGCCGAATTATATCGACCCTGAAACGAAAGGCAATCAGTTGCTCGTCGTTACTATAATATCCACAATTTTGGCGATAGCCTCCGTTCTTGCTCGAGTATGGGTGCGGATAGGGTATCAACGACAATTCGGGGCTGACGATATAATGCTGGTCCTATGCATAGTAGGCGCTTTTCCTGTCACTCTGGGGGTCGATGTCTGGCACGTAGAGAGTCTCTGGATACTAATTGAAATTTCGTTAGATTCCCACGGTTGGAATTGCTGGGCTTTTAATACTCAGTAAGGCCCTGAAGTAACAATTGCTCTGAGTTTTGTTTACTGATGGGGATATAGCTGAGACCAAATTCCGTTGGTTTAGACACATCTGGGATGTGCCCCTCGACGAGATAACTGGCAGACAATATGTTAGTGAAGCACTTGCATCCTCTTGTACACTCTTTTTTCGCGCCATATTGACAGTATTGCTGGTGTAGCATAGTTGGATTGTTCAGCTCCTGTATGTAATTGATATTTATTTTCAATGTTACCTACCCACGTTTGAAATAGTATATGAGTCTGATTTATACCTAGCTTTGTTATTTCCACCACCTTCAGCAAACTCTCAGCCGTGCTTTTATACAAACGAGTGATTGCAGGAGTTTCAAGGCCGGCCTTCCTTTATATCATTAATGCCGCCATCGCCGCCCAAACCTTATATGGAATCACTTTCGTCCTTCTGATGGTTCTCGAGTGTCGACCCATAAGCTCATACTGGTTGCAATTCTCATATCCGGACCCGTACACGGAGAAATTCTCTTGTCTATATGAGGGTTCTGTGCCTTTCAGTAACGCTTGTATAAGCGTGGTGACGGACTTTTTTGCTGCTATGCTGCCAATGTTTCTCTTCCTACAACTACAGATGCCTAAAAAAGACAAATACGGTCTTGGGGCAATCTTCGGTGTTGGGTTCATGTTAGTTGCTACCACCACCTCCCTTGCAATATCCTTTTGTTGGAATGCGGCTAACCTATTAGTGTCTGCATCTGTGGTATTATAAGATCGGTTCTCGTGTATCATATCCTCTATCAGTCGTTTGATGTGACCTGTAAGCATCCATTCCCCACGACGAATCCCGAATTCAGTCCACCCTTCTTTCAAAATATGCTAACTCAAAGCTAGGGCTGAGCCATGACGTCTGGGCATGGACATACGTCGAGACCAACCTTCTTATTATCTGCAGTGCCATACCACCTATGAGAGTATTATTCAAACAACTTGTTGGACACTCAAAATCACACAGCGCTAGTAAAATACCAGTTCCGAACCCGTTCCATGGAAGGAGTCCTAGCAATCAGTCAAACCTAGCGGACACCTCAAGGAGCGGGGCTTCTACGGAGGCTATTGCACTACGTGGGATGGAACCTGGCACAATCCAGTCTCCTAAGCATCAGGCGAAGCCTACTCGACAAGTTGACTCGGGTCATAAGGCGCAAAACTCGGGGCGTTTTAGTAAGGTATACCTCGACAAAGAGCTGCCACCCGTTAAACAATATAGTCCACCTTGGGAGTGAGGGTTATGATAGGGGTTAATGGCTTATTGTAGTTATGAAAGTTCTGTTAATTAGCTTTGAGGGTATTGGGGTATTGGGTTTTCTATAATATCAGAGACACACTTTATGAATCACCATTCCAACCCACTTGCAACGCGCCATCACTCTAGGCGCATTACAGGTAGCATGATCGTAACTGTATCAAGCCCCACAAGAACCGCGTATCTTCAACATGGATATATATTTTATAGCTCCCCCACCCTGCTCTATGTCTCAAGGTTGATGCTCCTTCCAAACCTCGCATACAGCTCAACCTTCAGCTCTTGCATCCCCTCCTTGATCGTCCCCAGCTTATCCTCTAATACTGTCACTTCCTCTTCGATTCTCGCCGAGTTGATGGTGAGGAGCTCTTGCACCTCGGGCAGGGGGAGCGAGATGAAGGAGTCGCCGATTTGGTAGCTATTGCGCACGTTAGTCCAGTCCGGTCTCACATTGGGGACATGTAGAGCGGCGAGTAAGGCCCCAGTTCAGGCGAAGGAAATAGCGAAGGACGTACGGTATCATGTCCTCCTCGTCCGCAAGCTCAAGCTCATTCGAAATATCCTCCAGATCCTCCTTCTCCTTCTGTAGCGCAAACCATATTAGCACCTCTTCCACTCCAACCCAGCTATCCACAGAATCGCACATACGTGTTTCGCCTTCAACTCATCCTCCAGATTCAATTCCCGCTGATTCAGCCTGCTGAACTTGTTGATCTTGTCCTGGTCCTCGCGGCGCACTTCGATCTCGTCGGCCCCCGTTGCCGCCTCGTCTTCCTTGGAGAGCTGGGGGAATGTTAGCAAGTAGTTATATTGACGGGGGGTAGGGAGGGAGGTATGTACCATGCGTCTCTGCATCATTTTGAGGGTTGTGGTGGGCTGGTAGCTTGGAGGGGTAGAGCTGGGGGGGGGGATTCGAGGTGGTCTTTCTTGGGTGGTTTGGGGCAAACAGAGCAAACATGGGGGAATTGGGCGGAAATGTGTATGAATATAAATGCCTCCCCCACTTTGCCGCAGAACTTAATTCATATGATAAATTGAAGAGATATAAGTGTTATTTTTTATTCGCTTTATGTCTAGATAATACAAAATTTATAAAATCATTAATTAGGCAGCACCAAAGAAAACCCGAGTGGTTCTGTCCACCTGGCCGATATTCCAACAGGGTGCCGGCTTGATCTGCTAGCCAGCATCATAATTCATTAACTCCCCCAACCAAGATCTTTTCGTCCTTCTCATGCGAGATTATTCCGCTATAGAGCTACAGCAGTTGGAGATAAATACGCGCCAGGGAGATGCCCAACTGGTAGCCCGCGATTGCCGGAAGGCTGCTGGATATACCCCGGTGGTTTATTTGACGAATATGGCGGAGATGGGTGAGAGCCGAATGTATCATCATATGAAGGCGGATGATCTCCGGATCGCTCCCGTGAAGCTTGATGTCCCCCTTCGACCGGCTCGGGCTGCGCGGCCAACTCGTTCTTCAAAGCCTTGCGAGCTTTGTGCCTGGCAGATATGGTCAGTATCTATTGCATCGCCGAGATGCCAGACTAAACGTGGGTCTTACTTCTGATATTTCTTGTAACCCAACATTGGGAGGACCACGATGGCCATGAGAACAACGGCTGCCATTTTTGATATTGCTGGTGACACTACTCTGAAGATGGGGATATGGTTATGCCGTGGTCAGGGCCGCGAAGTTTATATAATTTGGCTATGGGGAGGAATATCAAATTATAATAGTATTTGGAATTACCTGTAAGAATCCAGGCCTGGATAAGCTCTAATAACCAGTAAGCATGCGTCCCAAGCGCGTGGCGAGTGAGGCTTAGACACCTATAATCGAAGAGGTTGATGCACCGGAGAATACCCCACACTGTCTCCGACTTCCCGACGTCATGGGATAGGATAGATCGAAAGCGCACTTACCACATTTATTCAGGTACAACACAGGTATCACCAAGCACGAAGTCTAATGCACCGCCCACCCACAACACCGGGCTCAAGTTTCCCGCCGCTACTATAGCTAATACTCGGAGCGTGCCTGTGTGCGTGTCCACTCGCCGGCCAGATCCTGAATCCTTGCGCCTTCTTCGGCCTTCTCCCCGCCACACCGGCGGAACGCGCCAGGCACAGCGCCGACCTCACCCACGATGCCTGCAACACCGCCAGCCTCACTTCAGGCGTATAATACCAGGCACCCAGCCACACGCGGAACGCGGCTATCCAATGTCACACCATCAACAGGAACGAGGACTCCGGGGCAGGATCCTCGGACGCGACACCAGGATTCGCCCAGCGTGAATCCTGCCGCAAACGAAGAAGACGAGCAAGCGAACGAAGATAGTGAAGGTGTCGAGGACCAGGATAATGGGAGTGAGGAGGGGGACGAAGAATCCGTAGAGGAGGAAGAGGAGGATGGCGTGGAAAGCGTGGATAGCCAGGTGGAGGATGATGGAGAAATGGCGATTGATGCTCCTCCAGTCGCTATGCATAATGGCAGTTCGTACACCGATACACCGATAGACCGTTAACCAAAAACTCGAATACTGACGGATTGCTCCTTCATAGTGCCGGTGGAAGTAGATTCCGTGTTTGATCCAACCGGCCTGAAAGAGATTGGCAACTTGGCCTCGTGGACGGTGTCGACATGCAAACCTGGGTCGGGCGTGGAAGCCTTGCGAGACGACGACACGTCTTTATACTGGCAGTATGCACACATCTATTCTGTTTAATAAACAACTACTAATTTGGCTTGACAGGTCGGACGGTCCACAACCCCATCATCTCAACATTCACTTTTCCCGTCTGGTATCGATCTTGTCGATACGCATCTTCCTCGACTTCGAAGCCGACGAGTCTTACACCCCAACGCGCATCACATTACTGGCTGGAACTGGATATCACGACCTAATACCGTTTTCATCGCTGGAGTTTACACAACCTAAGGGCTGGATCAACGTCCCTCTGGATGGTGTTGGTGGTGGTTCTGATGGGAACACCCTGAGAGCGTTCCTTGTCCAAGTCAAGGTGGTTGAAAATCACCAAAATGGCAAAGATACACACGTTAGGGGATTAAGGATATACGCCCGTGATGAGAAGACAGGTAGAAACCTGGCTGCCTTGGAAGACTGGGGAGTAAGGGAGAAGAAAGGAGCCGCGGCAAAGCCGTTAGTTGATAGGACTGCCGCTCTAGCAGAACCTGACTGGATGGAGGAAATGGAACTACGGTGATCCATGCTTTATAGAGGCCGAGAAGGACCAGCGGGTGCCTCATGTACAGTAAGATTTCAGGTTGATGGCGTTGTGTGATACCCATAGCTTCGGTGAGAGCTAAACTAAAATTCGGCCTATTATAGATAGATTCCTATAGAATTAAACCGACGAAAGGTACAGCACACAAATTCTCGTAGATTAGTCTTTACAGTGAACGCTCCTGTCATCGACACCGCATGTTGCATTGGTAGCATTTCGTCGCGATCGATTTGTTCCATATGACAAGGCTGAAGTTTGACGGCGGGGAAATCGGCGAGGCTGACAAGGCTGGAAAATAGTTTATGCGCTATTCCAGATAAGACCGCACTAGTGACAAGCATAATCGATAGCAGAAATATTCTGGAGAAATGCTCGAGTCCAACTGATAGCAAATACCCAGAATCAATCGAACGGATTTCCGTTCCCACAACCCTCATTATGGTTAAAAAGAGAGTTGGCGCCTTGGAAAAGGTCGACGCAGATCTGTATGTTTTCGCACATATTTTGTTAGTCTATAACTAGCATAACTGACCATTTGTAGGCCGAGTTTACAATACAAGATTCGCAGAGATCCCAAGTAAGTGCCCATGAACCAGCCTCGCCGTTGGCGCGCAATACCAGTA
Organism: Pseudogymnoascus sp. 05NY08; assembly: GCA_001662605.1. Classification (NCBI taxonomy): domain Eukaryota; kingdom Fungi; phylum Ascomycota; class Leotiomycetes; order Thelebolales; family Thelebolaceae; genus Pseudogymnoascus; species Pseudogymnoascus sp. 05NY08. The sequence continues at coordinate 69,334 of KV458897.1, forward strand.
AACTAACATGCTCCAGGTCATATCAAGAAGATTTTCTCAACCAATATGGCCAATATCAAACCCAGCGAGACATTTACATGGCATCGCCAACGACAGCCACCTCAGCAGGAATCGTCTCCTTCCGCGACCTGATCGATTTCGTGTCGCACGTCGCCGATTGCTATGCCCAAGATACGGCCAGCTTCCCAGATGATCTCAACAACATCCTGACGACACATCATGCCGTGCTTGAAACCGAGTTGCGCGAAAAGGTGGTTGGCGCCCTCGTCCTCCTCCGCCGTAAGGATATCATCGACTCGAGTGGGCTCCTCAACATCCTCTTTCCTATCTTAGTCACCACACCTAGTAAAACTCTCAGAGCTCTACTGTTCACCAAGATCCTGTCTGAATTACGAACCTCGAATGCTAAGACGACAAACCATAAGCTGAACCGGACGATACAGACCGTTCTGTACAATCTTCTCACCTCAGACCGCACCTCTTCGAAAGGTATCTGGGCTGTCAAAATTACAAGAGAATTATGGAAACGCCAAATATGGACCGACTCCAAAGCCGTTGAAATTATGAAGGAGGCCAGTTTAGCGGACAACGAAAAGGTTGTTGGTGGTGGTGTCAGATTTTTCTTGGGCGGTGATAAGGAACGAGAGGATATGGAGGATGAGGAGAGCGACCACGAAAATATCAGCATTGGAAAGTTGAAGCATCAAGTTGGAATTAATAAGAAGTCGAAAAAGAAGTCCAAGGGATTAGATAAAGCCGTGGATAAAGTCAAACGTCAAGAGCGCAAGAAGAACGCGCCCCATCCGCTTAACTTCTCAGCCCTCCATTTACTCCACGACCCCCAAGGATTTGCAGAGACGCTCTTTTCGAAACATCTCCAAAATAGCAAGTCCAAGCTTAACTTGGAGCAGAAGCTTCTGGTCCTTCAGCTGGTCTCCCGTCTCGTTGGTCTTCACAAGCTCACGGTTATTTCCTTATACTCCTACTTCACCAAATACCTCACGCCACGACAGCCATCAGTAACGTCGTTCCTCGCATCTCTCGCTCAAGCAACTCACAGCCTGGTTCCCCCGGATGCCCTGGAGCCGCTCGTCCAGAAGATCGCCAACGAGTTCGTCTCCGAGGCGGCCGCTTCTGAAGTAGCAGCTGCTGGTCTCAATGCGATTCGCGAGATCTGTGTCCGTCAACCGCTGGCTATTAGCGACACGCTTTTGCAGGATTTGGTCATGTACAGGAAGAGTAAGGACAAGGGAACTATGATGGCCGCGAAGGGACTGCTGTCGCTCTACAGAGAGGTCGGCGCTGATCTGCTGCAAAAGAGAGACAGAGGAAAGGAGGCCACAATGGGTATCCGAAGCGGCGAGCGCAAGGAGAGGAGATACGGAGAGGAGGAGGTTGGTGGTATTGAAGGCCTTGAGCTGCTTGAGGAGTGGAAGGCCAATGAGCGCAAGAGAAAGCGTGTTGAGGCTGGTCTACCAGAGGAGCTAGGCACCGACGAGGAAGAAGAAGAGGAAGACGACTGGAACGCATGGGACGCCCAGTCCAACGCTAGTACCGACTCCGGCGGCTGGGTCAACGTCGAAAGCGACGTCGAGATCGAAATCAGCGACAGCGAAGACGAGGGCGGCAAGAAGCCGCCCGCAAAGAAGGTCAAATTCGCCGACACGCCCGCCGAAGGTGAGGAGAACGAACTCACCGATGCCGCCAAGAAAGCAGACAAGGAGCTCGAGTCCAAGATCTCGATACTGGCCACGACTAAGATCCTCACCCCCGCTGATCTGGCTAAGCTCCAAGAGCTACGCCTTGAAGCCGAGGTCAACAAAATCACTGGAAAGAAGGGTCTAACCCAGCGGCAAAAGGAGGCGCTTGCTCGCCACGCTGATGATCCTCTGACGGCGGATCAGATCGAGGGATTCTCGAAGCTGAGGAAGAACACGCGCGATGAGAAGATTGCGATGGCGCGCGAGGGTAAGGGCGAGAGGGGCGAGCATAAGTCGACGAAGGCGCTGCGTCGGGCGAAGAATGAGGCGGAGGGGAAGAGTACGACGAATAAGGAGAAGTCGCGGAAGAAGAACTTTATGATGACGCTGGGGAAGGCCAAGTATAAGCAGAAGAGGAGTTTGGTGCAGACGAAGAGGGTGTTACAGGGACATCTTAACAGGGCTAAGAGGGGTGGTAAGAGAGGAAATATTGGTATGTAAGGGGCGTTTGGAAAGTAGTGATGAGTTATGTGTGGCTGCTGTTCAGTGTCGACAGCCAACGAAACGACTGTTAGAATATAAAAGAAATACCATGATATTCACATTACTCAAAAGAGCCATTTCCATAAGGGGAATTTAGAATGATCCATGTCTTGAATTCTCCTATATATACAATCGATGGCCTCTGAATTCGAGTCATTTCGCTTGTCCTCATTATGCATCGCTCCTAACCCCAGCCACAGCCAATGTGGCAATAACTTACACCCCATATTTAGGCTACCACCATGGTAACCTATATAACCCCCGCCTGTAAACTCGTTGAAATGCTTGTGACTTACAACCCGTGATGAAAAATAAAACGCCCCACCCAACCAACCTATACCCATGGTATCTGCCTTTGAAAAAGCACCAAAAAACTCCTATCAATGAATGCTGCTGCCAAAATTACATCCCTGACGGCCTTTGCATCCCCGAACCGTTCATATTCCCATTCATATTCCCGTTCATGTTCATATTCCCCTGCATCCCCATATTCATGCCCATATTCATCCCCTGGACCATACCAGGGTGCTGTTGGCCGGACATCATGTGTCCCTGTTGTTGCTGCTGCTGCCTCATAGCCTGTTGTTGTTGCTGCTGTATCAAGACCTGCTGCCCGATTTTTTGCCTGGCGGACATCTGGCATTGCTGCTTGAAATGGTTCAGCGCTTCGGGTGGTGCTTGGCCCCCAGCGTACTGTGACATAAAGTTCGTTATCTGGGATTGATAAATCTGGCGTGCCATAGCCTGAATCCGCTGTTGGACTATAGTTGGTTGACCTTGCTGCATCTGTCCCTGTTGTTGCTGCTGCTGCTGCTGTGCTTGCAGTGCTGCCTGGTGCTGTGCCTGTTGGACCATTTGTGGAGTCATGGCACCTCCGCGGCCCATAAAACCACCTTGTCCATTTGGTTGCATAGAGTTTTGTGCTTGAGCTGCGGCCATTGCCCTCATCTGGGCGTTGTAGTTGATGGCCATTTGATTGCCGCCCATCATTGCAGGATTGCCTTGCTGCATCTGATGCTGTGCTATCTGCTGCTGCAACGCCATTTGTTGGGGTGACATTTGCTGGCCATTCATAGGGGAAGAGTTCATGGCTTGTTGTGCTGCTTGTTGGCGCAGACGTTGCTGCTGCTGCTGCTGTTGCGCGATGATTTGGGCTTGCTGCATTTGCGTGTTCATAATCTGGTTGGGCATCATGTGAGCACCACCACCCATTTGTGGAACTTGGACCATATGTCCTGGCATTGGGCTCGTTTGGCTCATCCGAGGAGTCTGCCTTAACGCCTCTTGAGACATATTCGGAGTTCCTTGAGAGATGCGAGGAGTCCCACCATGGCTCTGCTGGCTTCCTTGAGCCCTCATAGCATGAGCTACAACCGGAGTCATCTGTGGGTTCTGTGGAACGACAGATCCTGGGCGTGGGGGGCTGCCACCTAGACTTGATGTGGAATGGCCCATCTGGACATCTATATTTCCGGTGGTCATAGGTGATGAACCATTGTGAGGGGTGGCATTCTGGACGATTGGGGAGGATGTCGGTGCCTGGGACAACTGTTGTTGCTGCAGGAACCTTTGCTGCTGTGTTGTCATGCCACTGGCAGCATTCGGCAAACCCATGGTAGGAGCTGGATGCCCATGAGGCCCCGCACCTTGTATCCCTTTCATGGCTTGCTGGTTTTGTGCCTGTTGGGCAGCCAGTTGGCGGCGGTGGTTTTCTTGTTGGCGAAGATTTTGCTGCTGCTGCTGTTGCTGCTGTTGCTGCAAACGCGCCTGTGCCTGCGCCTGCGTGTTCATGCGTGCATTTTCTTCCAGGTCGCGCCTGGTTGATTCTTGCTTCGCCTTTTCTCTCGCTTCTGTCTCTTGCTGTTGCTTCTTAGCAGCTTCAGCTTGCAGAAGCTTCTCTCGCTTCTTATTTTCCACCACTTGAAGCTTAATGCTTTCAATGGCCTTAAATCTTTCGAATCGAGGCTCAAAGGAAGCCCCGCCCACTTTACTGTCCCCGTCAGCTGCTGTTACCCCTCCAGCTGCCCCATTACTAAACCGCTCATCCAAAATAAGCATGTACTGCTCCTCATCAGCGGCAGCAGATTCTTCTGCAGCCATCTCCGCAACTGTCTTCTTGCGAGACTTGGGAGAAGGTACTGGGAATGAGTGGTCTGGGTGAGCAAGGGCTTCTAGCAACGCTGCTGAGGCTGCTGCACTCTCCACGGGCTCTAAGAACAGCGGCGCTGTAGTTGCCAGAGTTATGCTTGACTCAGCTGGGTATATATTCTTTGAATCTATCTCCATCTTTTCGCGCTTTTGTCTTTTAGCAGGAGGTGGATCCATGCCTACACTAGCGCTAGACGGCCCTGCCAGAATTGGAGTCTGTGGGGGAGCCATTCCGTTGACATCTTGATGCGATTCTCGGCGACCTTGGGACTGATTTGAAATGGGAGTGGTCGCTTTGATCGCAAGGTCAACATAAGTTGACATAGGCGTTGGGTGGAGAACCATGGTGGATATCTTTGCCTTTTTCGCATTGGACCTACTCCTCTGGCCGTCGGAAGGCTGGCCTGGCGCGGGCATGTTCTCCTTGTCTTTATCTTCAGCAGTTTTGCCCTTTTCTGATTCAGCTGGCACTCCTGGGGTAGCGATGCCCTTTGTCGACACGACTAGATTCTCCTTTGGATAAGGGACCCATGGAGATGGCGTAAGATACGCATTGGAGTTATGTATCGACATCGGCTCTGTCTTGTCACTGCTAGATAGATTTTGGGAGGACTCCCGTGCGGTTGCAATGGATTTGTGGTCATGGACCTCGACTATCAAACATCCTAGGAAAGTTAGCCATGTGCCAAATAATTTGTCACCTCAGCTACGTACCTTCGTAGAAAGTGGTGTTCCACATGTTGAAATATTCTAACAAATCCTGCGGCACCGTCCCGGATCTCAGATGCTCAATGAAAATCTTCATTGGGGACTTGTAGGAGAACGTGCCATCCTGTTGGTCAAATCGGAAATGCGTTGGGTGTAGATGGACAATGAGAGACGCGGGGCATCCGCGGTATTTCTTCAAGATATAGCTATCGGATCGAACTAAACAATGTTAATGGAATATTCCTATACGCGTGAAAGAAGTCCATACTGTAAGGCGGAGGTTGGGCGGTTTGTACGGTTTGAATGTCTGGAATCATGCTGGCCGACCTCAGACCAGCGCTTGCCGTCCTCTGGCCGCGGCCCAGCATTTGCGGCGGGGCATCACGACGAGGTCGCGCAGGAGTCCGAGATACACCATTTGCCGTGGAATTGTTCATGGCCGACGTCGGTGGAAGAATTGGCGGCGGCTTCTTTGTTGGAATTGATGGCGAGGTGGACACTGAGGTCGCAACGCCGTTTGCGCCTGAAGATGAATGCATCTTTTCGGGGCGCTTGATTTTACTCATCTTGCATTAGCAGGCCTGCGGCGACCGCTGTCGCTGTCGCTATCGTCGTTGTCGTCGACTATTCGATGTGTTCTTCCGTCGCGTCTACACTGATTGAGGTCATGGGGACGAGGCAGAACTTCGGGATGAGGTTGATGAACGCATGTACCTTGTTGTATCCACAGCCAAGTCTGAAACGAAGTCGAGCCGCAACTAAGTCGAAATGACACGTGATATTTCATGACTATGACTGTGACAAGTTTAACTACCATAACCACACCATAACCACCATAACTAGCCTACTTTAGTTATTTTGACTAGAGTAATTCAACTACTCTAGTCCAAAACTACTATAAGCTATAATGTAGTTCAATAGCTTCCCATGCGCCCAAATTCCGTTATCAGAGAAATACTGCCTTGCTGTGGCTAAATATCATACAAACATAACAGTTTCAGTTCAAGCTCAGTCCTTGCCTTCAACCCGTCTTGACCAGTCATCTCCTACCCGGAGGTTCTCCACGACAAAGACGTGACGACCCCTTCCAACGCGCTCCTCCTTCTCCCACCATTTCTCTACCTTCTTCTCTGGGGTAGCCTGCTCCGCTTCCGACTCACTATCGGCGAGGCCGCCAACACCATGGTCACCTCCGACAACAACCACAACATCACCACGTAGCCAGGTTTGGAGGTGCGTGATAACATCCCCTTCCTTTCCGCTCAATGCCTCCTGTAAGTAGATGACATCGGGGGCAAGGTGACGGAGGATATGAACATGTCCGCCTTGTGTTGTGAACGGGAAAATCATCGTTTTCTTTTCGATAACATCTTCGGCCTCAGTCCATAGCGCATTGAATGCAGGCGTGTCTGGGTCGAGCTCACTGGGCTGGTATTAGCAAGATATCTCGAATAGACGGAGGGGTATCATACGTGTCCTTTTCGCCCTCCTCGGCGGGTGTCAGAGACTGGTCGGGATCAATGTTGGAGAACGAGGAACCGAGAGACCCCGCAGGCTTTGCTGCGGCAGCATCTAGAGGATGGTGCTTAAGATCAGGCGAGAAGATTAAAACGAAGAGCTGAATTCTTGAGAAGTCGGTGCTGTGTGGTAGGTAGGAGAGGATAGACTGTAATTATGTTAGATACACGAATATATAGGGTTTAGCTCCTGGGAAGTGTATACATACTGCATGCGTTTGACTGTAGTCCAGACCATCATCGACACCGTCCAAATCCGCATCTGCGGACACGACAACAGCGACCTTGATCTTCTTCCCGTTATTGGATGCCCCCTTTCCAGCTGCGACGACCGATTTGGTTTGTACAGGTGAAATAGTCGGGCTGGCTCCTGCTCCCCGAGCCTCAGCTTCCTCAGACCAGGTTTTGTGGTCCTTATAAGCGTTCTTGTCCTCCTCTCTGATCGACGATAGAGCGTTTCCAACCGCCGCGCCAGCCGCGGTTATGCCGGCTGAGACAGTTCGAGTGGCGCCCTCGAGGAATTGCTGCGGGCTGGGTGTACGCTTTAATGCACGAGCGACATAGCTCGACGGCTCATCGGCGTGTCTTGGAGGTGCGCCATAGCCTTGCTCTCCGGATCGTGGGTCGGTGTATGTCGGAGGAGGCCCTTGGGGGTCGCGATAATCATCTCTGCGTCCATCTCTGCGCCTTCGGTGGTCATCTTTATCTTCGTCGTCATCGTCCCTCTCGCTCCAAACCCACGTCGCGAAGCCAATCGTCGCGACAGCTACGGTCAAAATCAGGGGCATCCAGTGTCCAACCGGGCCTCTATTCCGCCGCGATGGGCGATCGTAACCATCGTGAGGCGGCATTTGGGTGTACCGCTTTGCTCATCTGCTTTCACAAACTAAGATTTTACAAGAAATAATGGGTTATATGTAAGATTGGTGTTTGGCGCAACAACTGGGGAAGAGAGGAGGGGGGTATTAGAGAGTGTGACTTTGTTGACATCCTCCCCAGCCTCGCTGGTTTTCAAAGCCTCGGTCGCCAGTCCAACAGCCGCACTAGTGAATCCTTTAGCCCCGGCTTACTGTATGTACACAACAGTGTGATCATGAGAAGCAATAATGCTGGTTATATGGTTACAATGTTTTGTTACATGATTAATTAATCTTTATGCTTCATTGTTGATATGATACAATTTGTTAGAATAACAGACGCTAGCACAATAAAACGGTTTGCGGCCATGATGTTGGTTCATGTCTCGTTGCTATGGACATTTGACACCAAACGTCAAAATTTGCACGTGATACAAGTATCCAAATTTTTGAAGTCCAGCGATTTGATATCAGATTGACTCACGGGACATAACACTCTACGACCATACCACGACATAAGCTGAACCTTTTTTTCTACGGTGAAATTGATAAATCCGAAGGGTCTATCACATTTATCTGTTCAGGCGGACGCTTAAACTGTCCAAAGCAGGCCAGAGGGGACCGTGCTTGTTAGCCCTTCTCAACAGTAGAAGTCAACTCCTTAATAGTACCCAGCACAATGCCTCATGCCCTCTCGATGCCGGCGCCTGGCTTCCAGGCCATAATCCTTTGCGGGCCGGGGGTTTCGTTCGATACCTTCACCTCCAAGCCAGAGGAATCGCCAAAGGCACTTCTGCCGATCGCGAATCGACCCATGGTCTGGTACCCCCTAGACTTCTGCTACCGCATGGGAATCACAAGTATGGGCTTCTTTTTATATGCTATTTTGTCCTCTACCTTCTTTTTCGCTTCTATGGCTCCCTTATTGCGCAATGATCTATTATTGTCGTGCGTTGCACGTGATTTACATGGCCGTGTTGGCGTTTGCTTCTCCAGTTGTCTCCGTAGTTGATGCCAGGATGGTATCTGACTAACAGATCGAGATATAATATGGAATATATGACACTATGCTAACTGCTACATAGAAATCCACCTAGTTGCACCTCCAACGTCCGCCCCAGCAATCCAAGCAGCGTTAAATACCAACCCACACCTCACAGCATTACCTTCACCAAAGCCGGATTTAATTGCACCGGTAGACTTGGACCAGACTACAGGAACAGCACAGATCTTCCGCCTACCAGAGGTTCTTAAAGAGATCAAAGGCGACTTCATTGTCCTGCCTTGTGATCTCGTCAGTGAACTAGGCGGAGAGGCGCTCCTCGAGACATGGATGATCAGGGAAGCAGGCCTAGGTGGCGCCACCGGTGGAGGAGAGGAGTTTAACGGACCCAAGATGGCAATTGGTGGTGAGAAGGGAGGAAGGAGAGGTGGGCTGGGGGTCTGGTACGAAACGAAGATTGAAGTGCCAAAGGGAGAACTTGAAGTGAAGGGAGAGGAGACCGATTTCCTGGCTACGGCACCAATCGAGCAAGGCCCAGTACCGGCTCACCAAAACTCGCTATTGCGCGATACGTCAAAAGTCGTATTGTCGTTCCCAACGGATACGCTGAACGACACCGTCGAGATGAAAAATATGCTGCCCGTACGACAAAGTTTGGTCGCAAAGCATGGCAATGTCCGGATGCTCACGACGCACCGCGATGCGCACATCTACATTTTCCCAGCTTGGGTCCTTGATATGATCAACAGAAACGACGACATGGATAACCTCAGCGAAGACGTCATCGGCTGGTGGGCCAAGGCAAGCTGGCAGAATGGCTTCGCTGAAAGGCTCGGGCTGCGCGAAATCTTCCACGGCGAAGAGCCGAGTAACGACGAGGAAGCTCTCGAGAGGGATGAGGAGTCAAAGGAGGATATAGACATTGCCGCCATAAGCACTACATCAGTATCTAGAGTCGAGACCCTCAAGTCAAGCATCACCATCTCCGCCACCGAGCAAAGCTTTCAAACCGACGCCCAAGACAGCAGCACCACCGAAGCTACTACCGATCCCCTGATCGTACCGCCATTTCTCGCATACATCCACAAATCCCAACCTTACGGCACACCTGGCGCCCCTGTGGTGCGACGCGTGGACACAGCGCCGCTCCTGCTCATGATCTCGCTGCAACTCGCCAAGTTGGAGGCGATCGACCAAGTTGGCCGTCAAGACGCCTCACCGCTCGCTCACGCAAGCAAAGTTGCGTATCCGCAAGGTATCGCAGGTCGCTGCACGGTAACCCGCCAGGACTGCCTACTGGCCGACAACGTGACAGTCGAGGAGCGCTCGGCTGTCAAGGAGTGTGTTATCGGTGCTAACTGTCAAGTCGGGGAGGGTGCGAAGCTGTTCCGCTGTGTGTTGATGGAGGGTGCCGTCGTAGGGAAGGGGTGTAAGATCTCCGGATCTATTCTTGGACGTCGCTCGGTCGTGGGGAATGATTCAGTTCTGCAGGATTGCGAGGTGGAGGATAACATGAGGATCGAGGCTAAAAGTAAGTTCTTCCCTGCCTGTCCCTGCAACTCAGTTCTAGGGAGCTTGTATACGTGGCCAAGTTTACTGACGATCATTCCACAGCCGAGGCAAAGAGCGAGAAGTTCAGGAGTTCGGAAGGTCTCGAAGCCACGGAGGAGGAAATGGCAGATGCTTTTGCCGACGAGATCGACGATGAGGCTTGATGCAAGAATAGCGTGCGGTTTTGAGTCACGGTTTCAGACGATTCCGCCCAAAAGCTGGATTATTTTAGCAACAATGGAAAAAGACTATGCCGGCAAATGCCCCCTCGCATGAAAACCGCTGAACTTTGAATTGCCGCGGTGGGATTTCCTCTGGAAGCTAAACAGACTAACTCGTGGCGTTGTGTTTCGTCTTATGTTGTGTCGGTGAATGTACTGCTGAAGTGTCTGGGCCCCAAGTCTCAACCCGGACCTCAGGTCTCAAAATGCAAAGCCGAGGCATGCAGGGTTCTCTATGTACTAACTGAAACCGACTTTGCAACCCATATGGAAAGATTCGCTGATGGCCTCTTTACCAGCTTTCATCCGCGGGGTTCCTAATCTCCAGATGGTTCTCCTTGCCTACTTAGCTCTATGTGGGGGGCGTGTGGGATACGTGGTTTGTACGGTGCCTTGGTAAATGGAGCAGATGTTTCAGGGGCGGCTGGCTAGCCATTACAACCAACAATGGAGGGGACACAGGAATGTGAGAAGTGAAGCACTGCGCCAGCTACTGCTCGATAAGCAAACACGACATACTTTGCACAGCGGAACAGATCATAATTTTCATTAGCCGCGGCCATCGATAATAATGAACCAGTGGTGGCGTCTTCGGGATCAACCGTTGAGATCACCAGAACCGTACTGCAACCGCAGGCCAATACGGCTGTACTCCGGTGTGGAGGAACGCCATGCTTCCCCCATTCCACCTGATGTGAATGCATTGTAACACAAGAAAGCCGTGTCAGCAGACCAGACGGACGAATTGTTGACAAAGAAAGCAAATGTGGGAGTGTCCCGCCAATCTGGTTGACAGGGAAGGGCATGTAAACCGGGGCATGGGTCCTATGAGAACTCTGCCTTTTTGTTTCTCTAAAGTGATAACCGTGCAGACCGCAGGATACAGTATGTAGGAGACGGTACAGGGTTGATCAGCATTGCGTCGGGTGTGTGGAGCCCTCTACAGGGGTCAGTGGGTTGATCACGGAGCCCTGCATATGGCAAGTGTGGGCTTAGTTCGTGGAAGCGATGTAACCTGGAGGGGGTCGCTGGGGGTAAAGGCGCCTGAAGCAACCGCGCGGAAGGTCGGAAATTCACTCAATAACAAAGTGACAAGAAGTCGAACGCTTTTGCCGGCATTAGTACGTTATTGTCGGCTTCCGAGTCTCTGGGTTGGGCATGTTTCTACGTCTTTTAGGGAAGCCGAGAGTCCGCACCGTGAACTCTGGTGCATAGACAAGGTCAAATGATTCGGACGGGTGTTTCTTGGTCCGATGTTAAAAACCACTACGAGGCTTCAAGGGAGTGGCGAAGTCGGAGCTCGGACAAAGGTATTGTCTGCTTGACCACCCTTGTGTGGAATGGATGGTCTGAGACTCTGAGCGCATACCTTCACCTTCACCGCATGGTTTGAAAGTGATACAAGGCTGGAAGTCTCATGTTTGTTGTTGGCCAGTCAGTTCAGAAGAGCAAACACACTGATGCATGTCCACACAGAGCAGACGCCGTCTTACCGAGTTACGATACGATAGAGACCCACATTATAAACAGCGGTCAAGGGCCAGGAGGGAGAAAGGCTTTGCCGCCGAAGCCGTAGTAAATGGCAAGCATGGTGCCGATCCCGAACCGAAGCATACACAGAGTCTCATCTTGCCCGGTCAGAATTGACCTTCTGTTGCCTTGTCAGATCCCATTAGACGCTTGGGCTTCCGCGTCGACTTGCCTGCTAGATCTCCAGCCTTAATGGCTTAAGCGTTGCGGTGAGTGGCGATGCAAGGTGACATGTTAGTTTTGCTAGAACCGAGGTAGTCTAGGAGAGAATCATATTGTACTGCACAGTACGTACAGTGCAGCACAATTGAAGCGCATATCAACAAACAACACTGTGAACCAAGTATGCATGGTGAGTATCTTACCACTCATTCGCACATTTTAAACGCGCTGATTACACAGATAAGAGAATGGAGAGAAGAGGAGGGGGGATGATTACAATCGCGGTTGCAACTATCATGATACATACTGCATATCTAAGTACATACCAGAAAGATCAGCCAGCCATACACGTCAAGACAGCGCAGATGTTGGTTTTTTGGTTTTCGGGGTCCTAGCCCCACACAGATGCATCAACCCGTCAACCCCACCAATGCGCTTTCCCAACTGGTTCATGCTGTGACCCTACGAGATTTTTTACTTCAAAGTATTTATTTACTTTGTGTGTTTACTTTGAGTGCTTACTTCGTGGTATAGGTCCAATCTCTTCCAGTACATACATTACGTCGGTGGTGCATCTCGACCGAGTACACAGAGTACATCCATACATATTCCCAAGTGTATTCGGAGCGAAAAATGACCAGTCTCGGGGGCTAGCTTGACTCTCTGTACGAGTCCTCTGCCTCTGTATGTACAGCACAGCATTGTACTTCTGTACAACAGAAGTAACCTCATCTGTCCAGATCGTCTCACGTCTCACCACCTTCCTGTCGCACTACAGGATGTGATCAAGACGAACCATCCTGTTGGGACACCACTAGAATCGCTCTTGACCCCTACTCTACGGTGCCAGTCGCGCTAAGCGATCTCGATCCCGTCTGGAGACAAAAAGTGACCAGATCTAGGCCGCCCGTGGACTGGGTGTCGTTGATTTCCGGTACCTTTCTTAGGACTGGCTTCGTTCAGTCTTCCAATCGCATCATTCCATACTTTGGCCCCCAGCCACTTTCAGAATGCTCATCCATTACTGGAGGGATCTCCTCCCAATACGTGCATTGTGACTGGCGGCGGCCGTCAGATGCGATGCGGGACCCACGGTGCTAGTCTGCACATCAGATGCATCGCAAAACTCAAGTCTGGTACAGAACTAGATCCCCAGCGGAGACCGAGCTTACTCTTCTTCTGGCAGTTGGCCGTGTTGAAGTTAGGTCCAGCCTTCAGACACTCTAATATCACAATACTGGCGCACAGAAATATGACAGACTGTTCCAAAACAGGCAAGACGCGGCTACACCGAACATTCGGAGACCTAGCAGATTAGTTCCAAGGCTCTATCATTCGCTGCTTAACCTGAGACCAGCGGCTATCAGAGTCTCAAAAGGTACATCCAATTATCATCCCATCTCCTCATACAGCCTCGGGGCCAGCATACCAGCCAAAAATGATAAAGTACCGTACTCAAACCCTGGAAATGGTTGGAATTGCTGGAACGGATGTCTCTTCTCAGCCTGCTCATGCACGCCATGCCATCCATGCCCTCGATGCAACCCGTAGTTGTCAGGGCATGGGCTGAAAGTGCTCTAGAGGGAAAGGATAACTGCATAGGGGAAACATGGTATCGGTATCGACTATCGGGATGCCAACGCCATATGTGAGTCTCGATTTCAGACACTCGCGGCATGCCTTTAGCCAGATAGAAACTGCATGTCTAGTCCCATAGGAAAGCGACAGGATGCCGGGCAACATGCCCAGTTGAACGTGATGCGGTCACAGCGCCATTGTGCTCTTTCCAACAACAGCCTATTCAGTCGTATTTAGTCACACTGAAACTTTGGTTGATGATATATCATTCTTAATCTCCCCCAGCCCTAAGACTCCCGCTCAACTTAGATTAACCCCAGTCTTCCAACCATTGCGAGGCCCACCCTGAAAGCCGCTAGAACATCTGAACCTTCGAAACTGCGTCGATGACAGTGCCGCGCCGCCGTTTTTGACGCGAGGGGCTCCATTCCGTTGCTTAAAAGACCACCCCGCCCGCCTCCAAGGGGTAGTTGCCTCGATGCAAGGTACACAACAAGATTCAACGCTCCAAGCTTCTTGTGGAAACCAGCAGCATTCCCAAGAATTCTTAACTATCCCAACTAGACGACTAAGTTGGGATTCCTTGCTCTTCATTCCCAAATAGGAGAGGAAGAGAGGCTTCCGCACAGTCCTCCAACCACCTCGAGAGGTTTCAGAAAGGGCGTACAACACGCAGAGTGTTCAATTATAGCCATCAACCAGGCAGACCTGACCCAATCCGTAAGTCTGCATCTAATTTGGCTAGTTCCAGCACAACATGATTTACATGGCTCTTCCCGTCCTTCTCGCTGCAATGTATAAATGAGTCTCATCTGCTCCTTCTCATTCCAAATCTTTCCCCAAGCGCTCTCCTTCCAACCACTGTTCTTTCAAAGATATCCCTGACGGGCCCCTCAAGTTCCCGCTGCTGTGTCTCCTCTCAATCTCTCCGATTCGTATGTTTATCACCGAGATGCAGCGCCCATGGCGACGTACATGTTGCTGACGTGACTCCCTAGACCGTTACAACCACCCCTATACTCCTCCCTACCGCCTCATTCATCATGGCAATCAGCCCGATGGATGACCACATGAATCAAGGAGGCCCCTATACTCACCACAACAATTCAAATCCTGGTCTCTCCAACACCGCATCCTTCGACTCTTATAGCTCTGGCGACTCGACAACGTCCTGGGACGTGGCTACTCCGTCGCCGTCGCGAAGCGACTTCTTTGGCACCTACGACAGGGACGGCTTCTCGGCTTCGCCGGCTCCCATGTTCACCAGCTCGCTGATCCATCAATTCAACGTTCCCTCTAACCACGGTCTCACCATGGCAGATCCGTCAATGATGTATCCGGAATCCTTCCATAGAAGCGTTGCGAGTCAAGACCATATGACCTATGAGCTCCAGTAAGTCACTACACCCCCATCAAGGGCCATTAAATCCATCCACAACGACTCACTGCTAACCTCTCCGCAGCGCACCACTTCCATTGCCCATCGGCTCTCCAGCTTTCCTCCCAGAACAACACTACGTGAGCCCGGGCCAAACATGCTTCGATCCCTTGCGCCCGACACCACCACCCCTAGATGGCTACTACGACGACCAACCCCGCTACTACATGTCTCCCGTCCAAGCAACCTCGCACCCCTCCCATGCCCCCTCATCCTACAACAACTACTCCTCCGCCCCCGCCCTGCCACCCCCCATCAACATGCGCCGCCGCCGCGACCACCGCCGCGGCCGCAAGCACCCCTCCCACAGCCCAACAATCGTCATGTCCGACCACGGCTACGAAGCCACCAAAGTCCCCGCCGGCCACTTCGAATGCACACAAGCCGATTGCAAGAGCAGAGGGCAGAAGTTCAAGCGCCAGGAGCACCTGAAGCGACACATGCTCACGCACACGCAACCGCGCGACGTCGGGTGTCCGTTCTGCCCGAAGCGGTTCCAGGAGAACCGGAAGGATAATCTGAAGGCGCACTTGTTGCTTCATAGTAAGCCGAATGCGGATCGTAAGCGGACGGCGTATGCGCCGGGGGCGGCGGAGGCGTTGGAGAGGTTGGGGGGGTTGGGGAAGAAGGGCGATTGGGAGGCGGAGAGGGGGGATGTTAAGGCGATTTGTGAGCAGGCTAGACGGAAGGGGGAGAGGGAGAGGGGGTTGTGAGTGGGCCGGGGTGAAGGTGATAGATGAGGGAGTTATGATACCCAAGGACGGCAGAGGATAATGATGGGATGGGATAATATATATGTGGTAATGGGAAAGAAGGGGAAAACAATACTTAGAAAGGGGTTGGGTGGGGTTTGGGAAAGAAGGGGGGATATCTGGTTTTGCTTTTTTCCTTTTGTTTTTTTGGCGCGGCAAAATAATATAGATAGAGTATGCCCACATCTCGTTGGGTATTAGTCACAGGAGGCTTGCCATAATTATTACTAGAAATCGATTTTTTTGTCTCTTTAGTTTCCTGCATTGAGCTTGGTATCTTGGTCGTGAGGTGGTGGTGGATGGGACGGATGTATATTGGGTTTGATTTCAGCGAGGGTGATAGTATTGATAGTTCATAATAAGAGGTTTTCCATCATTGACACCACTGCTTAGGCCTATCATACCAGTCAGTTTAGTAAGTATTAGTCGTGTGTGTTTGATATCTAAACTATACGTTTAATTGGAGAAAAGCAAGTATATTCGAGTTTTATTTTTGAGTGGTAAAAATTAATATGAATAACAAAAAAAAAATTATATAACGTATTTTATAAGCGAGTTGCCCACACAAGTGAGTGTTACGGTTAGAAACACGATATGATTGGTCAGGAGGATTCAGGTGGTAGAACAGGAAGTCTAGTATCGGACTCCTGGCAACGCCAGCCCGTTTAGGGCTCGGCGACTAAGCAGGCTGAGGGATCCCAAGAACCGAGTGGCTCCCAGGATCCTAGGGCGCAGGAGCAGGGGAGGGCGTGGGAATACCTAGGTTCCTAGGACGCTAGGTCCTAAGAGCCAACCACGTCCCACGACCCCACGTGATGGATATATAGGATAGATGGATATATTAGTATATCCACTACTATCTATATATCCCTTTGGCACAACGCTACTATATAAGCAGATAGTTAGTTCTTAGATAGGAGCTTCGTGCTCAACTTAATATAGTATTTGTTATATACTATAACGTGTTTTACAAAAGCCTTTGTGTCTGATCCCCTGCCTCCTCTGTTAAGTAAACCAACGTAACGAAACCTCTGTGAGTCTTATAGTTTAAGACCCAGCGTTACAGTGAGTTGCCTACTAAAACACTAAAGTTGACTATTACTGCCTACTACTACACTACTACCCTACATAATGACCCTTATTTGATTATAATTAAATCCTCATGCCTCTTGCACATATAGGAATTATAGCCTATAATACTACATAAGCTGTAGCGCTTCTATTAGCCCTTAGAGCCCACCTACTAACTACCCTCACTTACTACCTCTATACAGACCTAAGCATTAACTTTAGTACTATAAAGGATATCCTCTCCCTCTTGTATAGAGAGACTACCCCCTTACATTATACACCTCTTACGCTTCCTTTCCCTTCTCTTTTTCTATTCATTTGCTACTTATAGAGCCTTAACTTCTACCTTAAGTAGAATAGTAGAATGTATTATAACCTAAGCTTCTTTACTAAGCTAGCTTAGTACATTATTAATTAAGCTAAGAGAGCTATTCTAATACTATCTAATGTAGTTCTTAACATGCTCTATTTAAAATTTAAGCTCCCTTATAGTTTAGAGAGTCTTTAAAGTCTAGTTGTTACTCTTAACTATAGGAGGAGTTAGAGTTCTTAAGTATAGATTTAAGTATAAGAGAACATTCTATAGGTTATATAGAACTAGTCCTATAGCTTAGAACCTACTCTTAATGTTCTACTCTATAAATGTAACTTTAAATGCTTCTTTAAATATAGAGAGAAACTTAAGCTTTATAATATAATTTAGCCTATTCTATATAAAGGTTTTAATCTAACGTCTGTACGAAAGCTTTAGTAGCGCAAAGCAGCTCACATTAAGAGGCTGAAGTATGTGCGAGGAGTGTAATAGCATATAGAGGGTGATTATCTTCTGTTCTATGTAGTAGTGTTAAAATTAAGCTAAGAGGTAGCTCTTATGCCCATTAAGAATAAGAAGGTAATAGGTTCTAATTAAATAACTGTTTGTATATTAATTAAATTGTTAAATCCACTTATACCTAATTAAATTTAAAGTCTACCTATTCTCACTTAGTATAATCACCTAATCATCTAGTAATCCTAAGTCCTTATACTAAGTAGAGAGGTAGTTTTATACCTTAAAAATAATAAATAGTAGGAGTGCCTATCTATATAAATTAATACTTTAGATAATTAACACCTACTCTCTATTCCCTAGCTATATAGTCTTTAGATAGCTCTTTGCTTTTAAGCTTATAACTACCTTTATAGTAGTAATAACTCCTATTATAAAGCCTACTTTATTAAAATTATAGATATCTTACTCTAAGATGATTTATTTTATAACTATATTTTATAACGTATCTTACATACAAGTCGCCTATACTAGCGAGTTGCCTACTAAAACACTAAAACGTGTTAACCTATCTATAGTTAACAATGCCACAACTAACACAAGCTAAATCCTCTAATTAAGAGGGTAGAATACTATTAGCTATCTACGTAATTAAACAAGGCTAATTTCAAAGTGTTTGAGCAGCTGCAGCATCGTATGATATCCCCTAAACGACTTTATGCGATTAGATTAATAGAATGACTTCTTAACGCAATTCTACTCCTAACTTATAGAAGTTAACTCCGTACGAAGAGTCAGCTCTTGTTCAGTATATCCTCAACCTAGATTTACGTGGATTTCTGCCCCAGCTGTAAGCTGTACAAGAAATGGCTAACCTTCTACTTTCTAAATGAGGCAAGAGCGCTGTTAGAAAGAACTAGGCTACCTACTTTATAAAGCGTTGTATAGAAATCAAAGCAAAATTCAGTTAGAAGTATAATTATAAACGAGCAAAATGTGAAGATCTAAAGATAATTTAAGAGTGGTTTTCTCTTGTATAAAACATAGTTGTAAAATACAGCATCTTAGAGCAGGATATCTACAACTTTAATAAAGCAGGTTTTGTAATAGGAGTTATTACTACTGTAAAGGTGGTTATAAGCTTAGAGTTAAAGAGTAGTCGTCTAAAGACTATATAGCTAGGAAATAAAGAGTAGGTGTTAATTATCTAAGGTGTTAATTCATACGGATGGGCACTCCTGCTGTTCATCATTTTTAAGGCATAGAATCACCTCTCTACTTAGTATAAGTGTAAGGACACAGGGCACTGTATCACGAGAAGTGGCATATGGGAGTGTAAGTCAGATATGAGTCAGTGCAATCCTATAGGTCTACTACGAAGGATACAAAAAAGATGAAGGAGGAGCGTAAGGCTTCCTACCCCTTAAGTATCCGTATTAGGTCCAACTCCGCTAAGCCTAGCGTGCCTGTAGATCTACTCCCGTCTGTCACCTGAATCTACCCCAACCCTTAAAATCCTACCCTGCCACCCTACAGTGTTGGTGCTGGGCACTGCCCTATAGGTCCGAATGTACCCTATGTAAGGAGGCATCCTTACATTACCCCCCTCCTCCTAAGAAGGGGCTTTGTCCTCAAAGCTTGTAGTTCCGTATGTTGACCAAGTAGTATCTGATTGTTAGGATCTATCTAGGCGATCTTTGTTTAAAGATCATGTTACTAAATGCGTCTGTAGGGTAGATAGCAGAGTATGCTTTGTTCTAGATAAAGGCTGAAAATGAACGTCTGAGTTGATACTATATTGTATCTAGTTGTGATGTAAAGCGTTGCGATTTTGTTAGTTACTATGCGCTTGCTAATCCGTCTTAGAAATTCATTATTCTAAGCTGTTGTTATGAAGCAGCTAATTCCGCCTACACTTCAAAGCTTCTTCTTCTATAACAACGCCTACGACCCCCCTCCTTTAAGACTAGTACGTGGCCTAATCTGTTTATATATTATATACTAATTAAGTGTTTTTATAGGAACAAAAACAATCTAGACGAATGAGTAGGTAATGATCACGCGTCAACGCGTAGGTGATAACAGTTTAGGCTTAGCTAATGGGTTGTATAGTACAATATCTGCTCTAATGACTCTCCTAACGCCCCCTAGGGCTCTTGCGGCAGCTTTCTGCCAAGTTTGTATAAGATGTATACACTACTATGCAGCGAAGTTAGAGGATGGGGCCCTGGCCCACAACTGCGTCTAGAGCTCTAAGAGCTTAAAGTGCAAGTACTACGTTAAGTAGAAAGCTCTATGTGTCCTAGTAAGTTCCTAGAGGAGTATCTTACGTTTAGCTGCCATTGCTAACTATCTTAGGAGCTAGCCTGGTTCCTTAAGGAGGAATACCAGACAATTGTCAACCTTAAGTCAGCCAACCCTAGGGACCCCGCCGCCATTAAGGCGGCTTATAAAGAAGCTGTCCGTGTGGCTAATTTGGCTACCAGCAGCATGCTAGAACTCTGCACCCCCTTTAAGGGTGCAATGTACCTCTAAGGCTAGGCCGTCGTTGCTGCCATCAAGGTAAGTCTTCTCTTCTCTATGGTTTTTGTTCTAGGTCTAACTCTAAGGTAGGGCCTCACCACAGCAGTGGTAGGGCTAAAGGAGGATATAGGGAAGCTCCTCGCAGAGTAGGCCTATACTGCCTCCTTGCTAGGGGCGGTGGATAAATCCACTGTGATAGTGGGGAAGGAGGTGAACTTTGTGGCTAGGGTAGTGGCCAAGGTGGAGAAGGCGGTGGGGAAGCTGGCTAGGGCCGTTGCAGCAGTGCCTTACACTAGCGAGAAGAGGAAGAGGGGGCAGGGGGATGAGGAGGAGGGGAACGGTAGCAGCTCTGCCATTAGGTGAGCAGGCCCTGTGCTAGAGAGAACTCAGGCGTAGTCTTTTGCATAGGGTCACTTTGACCCTTCGTCTCTTATAGTGGTAGCTGCTTGTTATAAAGCCGGTGAGACGTTTAGGAAGGGTGGCCTCTATAAGGACTGCGGTTCTAAGTGTGCCCTAGCTTAGAGGGTGCTTAGTTTAGTATCATAGGTAGCAACGACGCTGTTTTTCCTACTTTGCTGTTCCTATTGTAATTGTAGCCTAGCTCGCCTGTCTCCTATGCTGTAATCCATCTAGGTAAGTCCTTTAGCAGTCTAGGTAGGCTTAGGTATTCCTTATGGAACTCTTAAAGCTTATGTAGAGAGTTCTTAAAATTCGCTACAGGATACCACTCTAGGTCTAGATCGTATCTAACCTAGGATACCTAGTATTAGAGCTGTTTGCGTCAGATCCTCACAGCGAGGATCTTTTCGACCTGCCACTCCTCTAGGCCGTCCACAACTTTGCTGCTTAGCTTAGGCGCTGCTTAACTAGGCAGCAGGTTACTTAGAGCCTTAATAAGGACGTCTAGTAAGAAAACGTCATGGATTTAAGAACCAGTTAGTAGATCTAGCTTATAGGCGTGCCTAATTTATTCTAATACCGTATATAGTCTAACCTACTGTTGTCTGAGTTTGCAGCTAGGGTGAGTATTCTTAAGATTCTTTGTTGAGAGGTAGACCTTGTCTCCTACACTCTAATCAACAGCTCGTTAGCGTCGGTTAGCGTACTTCAACATATCTTCTTAAGCCTTAGCCATATTGCTCTTGGCTGTAACCTAGGCAGTGTGCATTTAATCAGCAACTGCTTTAGCTTTATTTCGGTTTAGAGTCTCCTAGGGGTTAGAACCCTTCAGGGTGTTCTAGTCCCAACTTGTACGCAGATCTGTTCTGTACTTAAGTCGGTAGGGGCTCATTCTAATGGATGCGTGGGGCAGGGTCATTTGCACGTAGTCTATTATAGGGATGAGCTCGCTCTAATTATCTTGGTAAGGATACAAAAGGCCTTAGTCTCTAGTCTATATACCAGTTCATGATTTTAGTCTGTCCGTCAGTCTGCTTGTGATAGGCTGTTGACAGCTTGATCTTAACGCTAATAATCCAGCAGAACTCATGCTAAAAGGACGACACAAATTAGGGTCCACAGTTACTAATAATTAAGACTAGGGTGTGTCTAAATCAGTAAATCCACTTAATGAACAGCTATGCCATTTGTTGTGCATCTATAGTCTTATAACATAGTATGGTCACCAAAGTCTTACTAAGGCGGTCTATGAACACTAGGATGCTGTCATACCTGTGCTTGTCCCTTAGGAACTCCTTAAAGTCCATCGTAAGGTGTTGCATAGGGTAATCAGGTACTAGTAGGGGGTATAGGAAGCCCTGTTGCTTTGTAACATTAGTGTGCAAGAGGCAGTAGGTTACGCAATTGCGTACATACCGTATACAGTCCGTCTCCATTCCGACCTAATGGTATTTTAGGGCAAGCAACTAGTAGGTCTTCCTTCTACTTAGGTACGCTGTTGACACTTAGTCGTGCGCCTCTCAGATGAGTTTCGTGTACAGTTTAGTGTGGCAGTTCACACATAGGCGGCCCCTATATAGGAGAAGTCAGTCAGTTAGGGCAAACCTGTTAGGCAAGGGTCGTTTTGCACATGTCTCTATAAACGACTTCTAGTTGTCTACACATAGCGTTTCTATTAAGTCGAACAGCATTAACGTTAGCGCTATCAGGACATCCATAGCATGGATTAATGCTATGTAGCTATCAGCTAATTCAGCACTAATACAGGGGTGTAGGCAGGCTAGGCTAAGTAACACCCTTATATGACTGTCTAACTTGACTTTCTGTTGCATTACGAGGTCTTAGTCTCTTTAGCTCAGAATATCAGCCTTCTAGTTATTCTTACCTACTGTATACGTAATGTAGAAGTTGAAGTCAGATAGTAGCTCCATCTACTAAACCTGCTTTGCAGTAAGGACCTTTGTCGTCATAAAGTACTCAAGCGAGCGGTAGTCTATATAAACGTCAACTTAGTGTTGTACTAAGGCCAACTTAGGTCTCCATTTCATAAACGCTTTTATAATGGCAAAGAGTTCCTTGTCATAGATCTCCTAGTTGATCTTGTGGCTAGTAAGGATGTGGCTGTAGAAGCTTACTAGGTACTAGAGCTTATCTAGGTGCTCTTAGGATAGCACGCCAGCAACAACTCCATCTGAAGAGTTGGTCTCTAGCTTCGTAGGTAATTTAGGGTTAAAGTGGTGCAGAGCCTACACTGCTAGTAGTTGTCGCTGAAGTTCCTCAAATGCATTCTCACATTCGTTACTCTACTAGAACGGTTCTGAGGGACTAGTGATAGTTGTGAGTGGCTTTGCGATTTTTCTAAAGTCCTAAATAAATTGGCAGTAGAAACCACAGAAGCCTAGATAGGACTTCACACCTATGACAGTGGTTAGTCGAATCTAGTTATAAAGTAGTTTGATCTTGTTAGGGTCTACTTCCACCCTAGAAGTGGTTAGTATATAACCTAAGTACTTTGTACAGGTAACGTTAAACTTGCATTTCTTAATGTCAGCTTGCAGTCCAGCTTCACAGAGCCTCTAAAGGACTTTATGTACGTGCCTAATATGTTCCGTAGGGTCCTTAGAGTATATGAGAATGTCGTTAAGGTAAGCTATACAGAAATTATCTAAGTATGACATTAGAACGTCATTCATGTACCTCTAGTAGGTTGCAGGACTGTTAGTTAATCCAAACGGCAACACTTTGCACTTATAAGACCTATAGCGAGTCTGAAAGGTAGTATACTCTTTAGAGTTAGGGTGCATTCGTATATAGTGAAAGGCTTGCCTAATATCTAGCTTTGTGAAGATCTTAGCTTTTAACACCTAGCTAAGCAACTTGTTAATGTAGGGTATCAGGTACAGATTGTTACAGGTCAGGCCGTTTAGCTTATAGTAATTAATGCAGAACCTTAATTTACCGTCCACTTTTTTAACGAAGAGTATAGGGGACGCAAAGGGGCTATTGCTGTTGACAATAAAGCCTTTCTCTAGGTTCTCTAACAAGTATTACTTCATAGCCTTAAGCTCTTTAGTGCCTTGATGGTAGAGCAGGGAGAATGCGTTAGGTAATGGCACTTCTAGCTGGATCTTATGATCATATATACAGTGCAGGGGTAATTTATCAGATTCTGCTTTAGAGAAGACGTCAGTGTACTTTCAGTGCACAGGCGGGAGCTTCTCCTAGATGAGTGATATCGTGTTGTCATCCTCTTCTGATTCTTTCTCTTGTATGATCTAATTAATCTCATATATACTAGTCTGGAAGAACTTAGCGTCGTTCTGCATCATCTCGTAGTAGAAGGCGTTAGCACCTATTTCGTAGATTTGGACTAGTGTGAAGCTTAGTATAG